>LUCW03000833.1:55000-60075 GCA_001586965.3 Sphaeroforma sirkka | reverse complement strand
GATAGGCCAACTACATGATAGGCCAACTATATAGATAGGCCAACTTTACAGATAGGCCACCTATATAGATAGGCCAACTATATAGATAGGGCAACTATATAGATAGGGCAACTGTGTAAATAGGGCAACTATATAGATAGGGCAACTATATAGATTCTGCCCCATCTCAGAAAGGACAGCGAGACGCCCGCGCATGCACCCACACACGTGTACACGCACAGCTTATAACAGTTGCATATACATATACACTCATATACATACGCCTGCACACACATACACTTACATACATGCGCCTATACACATATACACCCACACACATGCGCCCATACACATACACACTTACAAACATGCGCCTATACACATATACACCCACATTAGATAGGGTAAATATATCGATAGGGCGACAATATAGATAGGGCAACTATATAGATAGACCAACTATATAGATAGGTCAACTATATAGATAGGCCAACTATACAGATGGACCAACTATACAGATGGACCAACTATATAGATAGGCCAACTATATGAGATAGGCCAACTATATAGATAGGCCAACTATATAGATAGGCCAACTATAACGTTAGGCCAACCATATATATAGTATAGGGCAAATATATAGATAGGGCAACTGCATAGACAGGGCAACTAAATAGATAAGGCAAGTATATAGATACAGCAACTATATAGATAGGCCAACTATATAGATAGGGCAACTATATAGATGGGGCAACTATATAGATAGAAAAACTATATAGATAGGGCGACTATATAGATAGGCCAACTATCTAGATAGACCAACTACATAGATAGGGCAAATATATAGTTAGGACAACTGTATAGATAGGCCAACTATATAGATAGGCCAACTATATAGAAAGGTCAACTATATAGATAGGCCAACTATATAGATAGGCTCATTAAATAGATAGGTCAACTATATAGATAGGCCAACTGTATAGATAGGCCAACTATATAGATAGGCCAACTATATAGATAGGCCAACCATAAACGATAGGCCAACTATATAGATAGGAAAATATATAGATATAGGCCAACTAAAAGATGGGCCAACTATATCGATAGGCCAACTATATAGATAGGCCAACTATAACGATAGGCCAACTATATAGATAGGGAAAATATATAGATAGGCCAACTAAAAAGATAGGCCAACTATATAGATAGGTCAACTATATCGATAGGCCAACTATATAGATAGGCCAACTATATAGATAGGCCAACTATATAGATAGGGTAACTGTATAGATAGGCCAACTATATAGATAGGCCAACTATCTAGATAGGGCAACTATACAGATAGGCCACCTATATAGATAGGTCAACTATATAGATAGGGCATCTCTATATAGATAGGGCAACTATATAGATAGGGCGACTAAATAGATAGGCCAACTATATAGATAGGACAACTATATAGATAGGGCAAATATATAGATAGAGCAAACTGCATGAGACAGGGCAACTATATAGATAGGGCAAATATATAGATAGGGTAAATATATCGATAGAGCAACTATATAAATGTGGCAACTATATAGATAGGCCAACTATATAGATAGGCCAACTATATAGATAGGCCAACTATATAGAAAGGCCAACTATAGATAGAGACAACTACCATATAGAAGGCCAACCATATATAGATAGGCCAACTGTATAGATAACCAACTACATGATAGGCCACCTATATAGATAGGCCAACTTTACAGATAGGCCACCTATATAGATAGGCCCAACTATATAGATAGGGGCAACTATATAGATAGGGGCAACTGTGTAAAATAGGGCAACTATATAGATAGAGCAAAAATATATAGATAGAGACAACTGCATGAACAGGGCAACTATATAGATAGGGCAAATATATAGATAGGGTAAATATATCGATAGAGCAACTATATAAATATGGCAACTATATAGATAGGCCAACTATATAGATAGGCCAACTATATAGATAGGCCAACTATATAGAAAGGCCAACTATATAGATAGGCCAACTATATAGATAGGCCAACTATATAGATAAAATAACAACTGTATAGATAGGGCCAACTACATGATAGGCCAACTATATAGATAGGCCAACTTTACAGATAGGCCACCTATATAGATAGGCCAACTATATAGATAGGGCAACTATATAGATAGGGCAACTGTGTAAATAGGGCAACTATATAGATAGGGCAACTATATAGATTCTGCCCCATCTCAGAAAGGACAGCGAGACGCCCGCGCATGCACCCACACACGTGTACACGCACAGCTTATAACAGTTGCATATACATATACACTCATATACATACTCCTGCACACACATACACTTACATACATGCGCCTATATACACATATACACCCACACACATGCGCCCATACACATACACACTGGGCAACATGCGCCTATACACATATGCGCCCACATACATGCGCCTATACACATATACACATCACATACATACCCCTATACACATTACACTCACATACATACGCCTATACACATATACACCCACATACATGCGCCTATACACATATACACTCACATACATACGCCTATACACATTACACTCACATACATACGTACCTATTACGTATATACACTCACATACATACGCCTATATACATATATACATCACATACATACGTACCTATACACATATATACTCACATACATACGCCTGTCCACCCCCGCCAAATAACCAGCTTACCCTGAATTACCCCGTGCCACACACATGTGAATGCAGTTACTTCCTTCCACGGTTGCACTTTCCCGCAATAGCTGAGCTAAGTCGCATGTGAACTGTGTGGTGGGTCTGTGGGTGTCCCTGTGTCGCATATTCTTCTGTATGAGCATGCAAAGTTCTTCGTCCTTCCCTGTTGGCGCTGGTGGTAGCTCTGGCGGAGCGAGCACTGTGTGTGTGTCGAGTCGTGCCCCGTGTGTGTGCGGAGACATGTGGGAATATGTGTATGTTTGTATACATGTGTGATACATGTGTGTATGTGTGTATATTTGTATACATGTGTATGTATGTGTGTTCGTATGCATGTATGTATGTGTGTATGTTTGTATACATGTGTGTATGTGTGTGTTTTGGTTTACATGCATGAATGTGTGTGTGTGTTCGTATTCTTATGTGTACGTGTGCGTTTTCGCGCAGGTATGTATGCGTGGGTATAAGTGCGTGCCAGTGACAGTCGCGAGGACTATGCGTGTCAATTAATAGTACGCACGTGTGTTCGAATGCGAGTGCAGCATTTTAAACTTAACACTGGTCTTGCATGTACTGTATAGGCGTGTGGGCGCGACTGTCAACACGCACGTGAGCTTGGAGGGTGTGAGATAAAAGTTGGGAACACGTAACTGAGTCCTTGGATGGGCTAGTGCAGTTGCCTGGGCCGATGTCGGTGTGGTGGTGTGCCCAAGTGAAAAGGCGTGTGCGAGTGCAAATAGCTATATTTAGGTAGGAAATACATGCTAAACACAACAGGTTTCAAGCACACAGGTATGGACAACATGTTAGTGCTAAGCCCCTAACAGGTTGGAACTAATACAATACACTGAAGGATGGGACCACACGAGCTGAGGTGAGCAGCCGCTGGTCCTGGTCTTTCGAGAACTTTCTAATGTCATACAGTGTCACATATCGCAGTGCGTATTGGTGTGGTTGAATTATGGCATTATGGTGGTTCAGAGCTGAAGCAGCCAGTATGTGTCTGCGTATTCGCCTGGCCGGGGCGAGTGAATATATATATATATATATATACCTGTTGTGTGTATGCCGATGGAACGTAGGCAAGGTACGTAGACAAGGGAAAATAGATTCGACGGGGGATACTATTCACGTAACACACGGAAGGAAGTGCGTCGGAGGACTGCGTCTATGCAACGAACACACCTACGCACAAAGAGATTCGCTTCAGCTATGAACTCGCGCGATACCTTTGATTGCCTTAGCTTCGTCGTGTATCATATAAGTGGTTTTGTTTGATCCACAAACGCGGGGACGGTGAAGATGATTTGACAGCACCGTGTGTCCAGTAGCTCTGGAAGCTGCTTGAGGCCTGCGCGCAAGAACTGTGTATGTGTACGCGAAAGCGTTTCCCGTTTATGCGATCAGCGTGTGGAGTCTTACCGCACAGTCGACTATGTATTTGCATACATAGCGCTGCATACATAGCGGGCGGTAGGTACAGAAAAAAATTAAAACAGTCCTAGATCTATCATAGATACATGCAAAAAAAATGTTCGGAATAGCCTTAGTTGTATTTTCATCATAGATGTATGCAGAAAAATGTGCGGGATGTTCTTAGTTGTAGTTTCATCATGAATATATGCAGTACTTGCCTAGTAGTAGGTGTGCGTGCTTGTAGCATACACGATACGCAATGTGTGTATGTCGGCGCGAGAGCCGCGCGTGCGCCATTCGCACATGCACTTGATGCACTTGATGCAATGGCCCATTACCTCATATGTACGTTGTTACATGCACAACCCCACACTTACAAGTAGAGACCAATACCAGGTCATATGTATGTGACACGTATATGAACAGACGTGTAAACAAGCAGCAGTACGTACAGATACACGACCAAGCGCTCATAGTACACCTTCACCGAATCCAAGTGACTAGGCTCCGTAAACGCACAAGTACAACTTAAGTCCTCCTATAGTAGACCGTCACCATATCCAAGTAACAATGTTCCATAAGCGCACATATATATAGCTCATTCCTACTAGTATACTAGACTATATCCAAGTGAAAGGGGTCGTACGCGCATATATACACAACAAAGTCGTTTTTGAGTATTCCTGTATCATATCCAAGTAAAAAGAGTTCCTTAAGCATAATTTATACATATTTCACAAGTCCGTCTGTTGTATACCAAGACCATATCCAGCTAAAAAGATAAACGTAAACGCATATATAACACACAACTGTCCCATTATATCATACCTGTACAATATCCAAGTGACAAAGGCTCTTCAGACCCACCATGCGCTCTTCCTCTGACTGTCCTTTCCTCTCGACAAATCCCCGTTTGAGTCTCCCCCCACT
>LUCW03000833.1:0-50000 GCA_001586965.3 Sphaeroforma sirkka | reverse complement strand
GACCGATTAGTTATTAATGACTGTTCCACTGTTCCACTCATTAAAGCTCCCTCTTGTGCGGCCTTCCGCCTTACCCTGGGGCCTGGACTTGCTAACCTCAAACCGTTTTTTGTTAAAACTTTTATAAAGCGAATAAATATACGTTTACGTTCAGCTTTTTTTCCTATAAAGCCCCTTGAATGCTCATAGGTGCAACTAGTCGTATAAAAAGAACTTAGGTAGGCTCTTCTGATCACATTATAACTGTTTTAACGTTTCAAAAAATGAAGAAATATGTGTTTACGTTCAACTTCTATCCCGTAACCCATATTTAACGTAATGAGCTTATCCCTGGAGTCCTGGACCAGTGGACCCTTATATTTTAAAAAATAAAAATAGCTGTACATTCCTCACAAGTCTTAATGTAAGTCTAATAAATACTTCATAAGTGTTCCATAGTAATAATGTACATATAAAGCAAATCTTTAAAATAATGAGTAACTTGTAGTTGAAACGAGCACCCGGTATGGAGGATAAATAGGGTCCCCAGAGATCGGATTGGCGGGATTGCCCACCAGCGACTGATGTAAATATACAATACATATTTATTTTGGTGACCGTCCCCAGCCGCAATATTTGGGTAGACGACTAGACGTCTACACGATCTAGACAGGAGTGATCGCAAATGCAGAACGAACTGAGGCATCAATGACACGATGCCGACGACAACTTGGCACGCCATATATGCATCAGCCATCAATCTCGAGTATGATTGGCACTGACGCGTGCTACTAAATACGTCGCAGAATATAGATGATTGAGCGGATGCAAACCAGGAGAATATATCGATCAAAGTGAAAGCAAGCTCACAATGCATGATCCCTTGTCCAACTACAGTCACACCACATAATGTATATGTATACGAATATTTATATGTATATGTATATATACATGTGTATATAGCAACTTGGCACGTCATATATGCATCAGCCATCAATCTCGAGTATGATTGGCACTGACGCGTGCTACTAAATACGTAGCAGAATATAGATTATTGAGCGGATGCAAACCAGGAGAATATATCGATCAAAGTGAAAGCAAGCTCACAATGCATGATCCCTTGTCCAACTACAGTCACACCACATAATATATATGTATACGAATATTTATATGTATATGTATATATACATGTGTATATAGCAACTTGGCACGTCATATATGCATCAGCCATCAATCTCGAGTATGATTGGCACTGACGCGTGCTACTAAATACGTAGCAGAATATAGATTATTGAGCGGATGCAAACCAGGAGAATATATCGATCAAAGTGAAAGCAAGCTCACAATGCATGATCCCTTGTCCAACTACAGTCACACCACATAATGTGTATGTATACGAATATTTTCTATGTATATGTATATATGCATATATATATATATATATATATGCATATGTATAATGTATATGTACATGTATATGTATATGTATATGTATATGTATATGTATATGTATATGTATATGTATGTATTACGTACATGTATGCACGCGCATATGCATATGCATGTATATGCATATATATGTGCATATATATGTATATATATATATATGCATATATGCATATGTATGATGTGTATGTATATATGCATATATGTATATATTATATATATTATTATATGTATATGTATATGCATATGCGCATACGTACATGTCCATGCATATATGTCCATGAAAACGTATATGTACATGTAATGTATGATGATGATACGTGTGTACGCACACGCACGCGCATATACATACGCATACGCATATGTATGATGTATGTATATATATGTGATATGTATAATATATATATATATGTATTATTATTATATATATATGTATAATGCATTACGCATGTACGCATACGCATATGCATACGTCCACGTATGTCTATGTCCATGAAAACGCATACGTATGTATATGATGATATGATTGCACGTATGTATGTATATATATATGTATATATGATTGATGATATTATGATGTGTGCGTGTGCGCGTGCGCGCGTGCGCGCGCGTATATATTGATATGTATGCATTATATATATATATATATATATTATGATGATGATGATGTGCGTGCGCGATGTGCGCACGCAATGCGCGTGTATGTGCGTGTGTGCGATGCTTGCTTTTGTGTATGTATTGCGTGCGCAACGTGTGTGTGATATGTGATGTGTGTTGATATATATATATATATATATATATATATGCGTGTGCGTGTGATGATGTGCGTGTGCGTGTGCATGTATGTATATTATATATATATATGTATATATATATATATATATATATATATATATATATATATATATCCTGACATACATCCATACATACATTCATAATACATCATATCATTCATACATACATACAAGACATACATACATGCATACACACATACATGACATACATACATACATACACACATACATACACGCAAGTATTAAAGAACGGAACTATCGGTCGAAGCATAGATACATACATACACATACATACATACAAGTATCAAAGCACAGAACTATCGGTATATATCTATGCTCACTATTGAAGAAGAAATCCGTGTTGTTGAGTGTACTTTATTAGTCGGATCGTTGTCTCACTGTCTCGTAGATAGGGGCTTGAGTAAATTTTAAATATGTGAGGAGGTGCATATTGACAGTTTAGAAAAGCGAGGATAAGCAAGTACCGATGTACACTCGGACAAACGGACGCAAGACCATACTATTTTAAAGAGGTGCATACAATAAACGTTCAAAAATGAATAAATGCAAGGACAGTAGTGGGCACTGCGCACATTTTATTTGTTATTTACAAATGCGACATCAATATAGAACAGTTTGTGAAGTACATTCGAGTCGGTACGACACATAAGTACCGAACTATCAATAAAATTTCACATGCAAAACCAGGTGGTATGATATCATACAAAGTCCACCATATAAATAGAGTAAATAAATATTTAGATCGAAGTTGAATCTTCAAAGTAGAGGGTATATATAGGAACATAACACGTAGTTATATGTGTAATAGTCCGGGGATAATCATCACTGAGCTGGCTTGACGTTTACACACACGCCAGAAAATATACGATGTCAGATCCGAAGGAGATTGAAGAGCGTATCGGCCTGCAAGCTGCAATAATCCGCGATCTAAAGAAGGGTGGAACTTTCGACAAAGCTAAGGTATCTCTTGCAAGCAAACCTTCCGTGTATGCTTACGGTGCCATAGTTTCAATCAAGCGATTAGAATAATTACATAAGTATATATACAAACTGCGTATGCATGGGGACGGGTTTGTACATCCATACATTTTAACATATAGAAATAAAAACTGAATCCTGATGTTGTTGTGAAATCGCGCATATATGCGTTTACAACCGATATATACATATATATATATATATATATATATATATATATATATATGTGTGTGTGTGTGTGTGTGTGTGTGTGCATGTGTGTGTGTGGGGGTAAATTCATATACATATATGTGTGTGTGTGTGTGCATACACAACTAGTATGCATATATATATATACATGATATATATATATATATTATATATATATTGTGTGTGTGTGTGCGCATATGTGTGTGCGTGGGGGGGAATTCATATACATATATATGATGTGTGTGTGTTGTGTATAACAACTAGTATGCATATATATATATACATGATATATATATATATATTACTTATATATATATTGTGTGTGTGTGTGTATGTATGTGTATATGTAATACGTGTGTATATATATATATACATATATACATATATATATATATTATTATGATGATGTATGATGTGTTTGTATGCATGTATGTATGTATGTATGTATGTACGTATGTATGTATGCATTTATTTATATATGTATATGTGTGCGTGTGTGTGTGTGTGTGTGTATGCATATGTATAACAAACTGGTGTACATATATATATATATATATATATATATATATATTATACATATCTATTTATTTATTTATATATACATGTATATGTATATGAATATATATATGTGTGTGTAAATGTAGATGTAAAATTTTATAATATATCTATATATATATCTGTATATGTATATTTATCATCGCAATCTCTATCTCTATCTCTGTCCATTCATGTTAATATATATATATATATATATGTGTGTGTGTGTGGTGTTTAGTGTGGGTGGGTGAGTGTATGTGCGTGTTTCTGCTTTTATGTATGTATATATATACATACATATATATATATATATATACATATATATATATATATATATCCACTAACATCTTTGTCTACATATTTATCTACATTTACAAAGACATAAACACATATATATACTTCAAAATAAACACATATATACTTCAAAATTCATGCGTATGTAACATCATAGGTGTTCATTTTTTGTATGTCGAATATATATTTATCTGTTGTATATCCATGAGTAAATTTTGTATATATATATATATATATATATATATATATATATATATATATATATATGTGTGTGTGTGCGTGTGTGTAAATCGAATCGCACTCGTGGGTATCAACTTGAGCATCCTGATCGCTACATATTCAGAGCAGGTGTTGACGCGAAACTTTCCTCGTCAGCCCCTTAACACGTATACGTCATTTGAGAGATGCATACCAGATACATAGTCATCAAATCGATCTGTGTTTATATACATTTCCGCATAAATGTTAGCTTTAGTGTGTACGAAATACACATGACTTGAATTTACTTCCAAGCATTTATACGTAAACGTTTGGTTTGTGTTTGCTTTCCTGATGTATGTTCGTATACGTGATTGTGTGTTCGTTGCGTCAGGGGCACGCGTATATCTGCGTATGTCTACTTGTGCACCAATTTGCATATGCTTCTTCGCAGATTAGATAGTCCATCATGTGAACATGCAGCATAGCCTTAACCCGATGACTCCCATTTCTTGTCGATTCCCATTTTTCGTGAGTGAACGAGTGTACTCCATGCACATCGCAACCTTAGAGCTAGAGTTCTACGCAAATCGTAAGCGAACGTTCGACATCGTGAAAGGTTTTATCTGAGACCCATTGGGGCACATACCTGCGTATTCTATATCTACTACGACCCTGTATTCAGCATGGTTGAAGCCGTTGATCTCTCACAGCCTTGAATGACATTGTATCGTTTACTATTTGTAGTTAGCAGAACCCCTCGCCAAACTCAAGGCTCTCAAAGAAGAATGGAATGCCGCCTCTGGAAAGGACTGGGATGCGGAGGTAAAGGCTGCTGAGAAGGCGAAAAAGGGTATGCAAATGTTTAGTATAGGGATATTCTGGTTTAGTTTGGAGCTTGTTGTGGTAAATGGTGGGCTTTTATCACTCTGTATGCTATGGTAGCTCGCCGTCTGTACGATAGAGTATTAGCCTAAGCGTGCAACCGTTTTATATTGTTTTCGTGGGTGTATGGAATTGTCGATTGAGATACACTTCATATATATATATGTGTGTGTACGTTTGTATGTATGTATGTATGGAATTGTCGATTGAGATACACTTATATATATATGTGTGTGTACGTTTGTATGTATGTATGTATGTATGTATGTATGTATGTATGTACCTATATATATATATATATATATATATATATATATATATATATATATACTCAGTCTGTACATTAGCAGTCATTGTCATAGGAATTTTTATGTGGGGTGGTAGGTGCCTTCGCCGTTCTGCCCTTTTTAGCGAGGGCAAATGGCAGAGTTCACATTTCAGGCGATTGTTCTACGTGCGATTGCTGAGGTTCACTGTGTTGACTGATGGGATGCACTCACGTGCACAAGTGTTGTGTTGGCGACACCTCAGTACAACAGGCCTATCTAAGTGAGAGACTATAGACCTACCACTCGATATCTGTGGTACTTATGGACGATTTGTATCAGCTACCTCAGCCTCAATGTGAGGGGCCCTCATATAACAATGTTGGTGTGTCAGTGTAGTCGGTATGCGTTAGGCAGAATGAATCAGCTCACAGCACCTCAGAAGAAAAGAATACAAATAGTAGGGTCAATGCAACCGCTTACCCAATTGATCGTGATTTTTGGATCGAACTAGATGCCGAAAAGGCTGTCAAGAAAGATGCACAGGATAACGGACCCAAAACCCGTCGATCCCGAAAACTAGCTGCCAAAAAAACAAAGCCAAAGCAGAGAAATTGGCCAAGTTTGAGGCGAAAAAGAAGGCTCAGGCTGAAGCGGCTGCGAAGAAACAGGCGGCGGGAGGAGGCGCCAAAAAGAAGGAGAAGAAAGAGAAGGTGGAAGTCAAGTTTACCAACACCACTGCTAGTGGTGACTATAAAGGTATGCTGTATGTTGTATGCTTTTACGTATGCGTGTGTATACATACACGTGATGTGTGCTTTGCGTATTGCTAGTGTCTAGCTTTGTGTTCGCTTGTGTTACATTTCGCATATTGAAATTTCCATGCGCGTACTAATACGACGCTAAAGCTTCGGTCAACATGTGATGTTGGTGGTTTTGCGATCACTATTCTATACGCGCTACTACATTACATGATGCTAGTACCCAGTGGTATGTATAGACTGATAGGCTTTCTTGGTTGGGAATATTACTACTTCAAGCTACTAGTCAATGCTTCCTATATTCGTATATATATATATATATATATATATATATATCATTTGTACCCCTTTTCCGAACTCAATACTATTTGTAGCTCAATTGGCAACTACCATGGCACGTCTGTGTGTATTTCGTCTGTTATTGCCACAGATCTGGAGAGTTCTGACTTCGCCTCATACCACCCGAACGCTGTCGAGGCTGCGTGGTACTCTTGGTGGGAGAAAGAGGGTCTATTCAAGCCTGAGGTAATGGGTTTGATCGCTTGCACTGTCTGTGTATACGCCCGTGCATTCCGATGTCGTTCTGCGAGTTTCTAAGCCTGAAACAAACCCGGGTGCTCACACAGTGTGCATAAACCCAACGTGTATTGCGTGTTTTACGCCTGTGTTTATTCCCCCCAAGATTTGTGTGTGCCCACGTACACTCGTGCGGTTGCGGCTGCATGGTACTTCTGGTGCATGAGGAACACTCCGTTCAAGCCTGAAGTAGACACCTGGCTGTTCATGTGTCAGATAGCGACTATTCGTGCATGCGTCGTTCGTGTGTTTTGTCGCACCTTATATTTTAACACGTTGCCCATTGAGCGATCTAATGCTTCGTTTTGGGGCCGAGATGGGAACCTCTTCCCATTCAGCCTACCTAGCACGGACTACCTAGCATGGACAACTGACGGTGCTTGGTGTCTGCACATCAGAAGTACATATGCACCGACTGTGCGGGTAGCCATTGCACTAGTCAATCGAACGTGCTAACACGCTATCGCTATTTGTAGCTTAGTCTGCCACGCTCTGGGTCTATTTTAGTTTGGGTGCAGGGGCGACGATACATACCTAGAAGGAAATTGGCTTCTGTTATAGTCGAATGGATTGTTCCTGGACTCTTTCTTGCCTACCGCATGAGTCATCGGGACGCTCTACGCGCCGGCCGGGTGACCGGTTGACAGCCGTTATACACTACCACTCGATACCAAGCATCCCTCCCAGGCTTAGACCTAACAGTGCCTGTCAGCAACACACCCAAACACACCCAACACTTATCTTCTCACATTTCAGAAACCGGGAGAGACGGAAGTACGCGACAACCCTAAGGGAGTGTTCATGATGGCCATCCCGCCCCCCCAATGTCACGGGAACGCTGCACCTGGGACACGCCCTGACCAATGCCATTGAAGACACACTGACGCGATGGCAGCGCATGCGCGGCAAGACGGTGCTCTGGAACCCTGGATGTGATCACGCAGGTGTGTGTTGTGGGTGATACCTACTAGTGTAAGTGCCTGTGCGAGTATTTTGGTGTGAGCGTGTCTCTGTGTCTCTGTATGTATGTATATATATATATGTGTGTGTGTGTGATGTATTGTATGTATGTATGTATGCATGTATGTATGTATGTATGTATGTATGGCATGTATGTATGTATGTATATAATATATATACATATATGTGTCTGTTTCTGTGTATGTGATTGATATGTATGTATGTACGTATATATAACATATATACATATTACGTGTGTCCGTTTCTGTGTATGTGTGATTACGTGTGTATGTATGTATGTATAATAATATATACATATGTCCGTGTCTGTTTCTGCGTGTACGCGGATATATGTATGTGTATGTATGCATGCATGTATATGTATATATATGCACATTATTGTCCGTTTTCTGTGTGTGCGTGTGTGATACGTATGTGTGTGCATGTATGTGCACGTATATATACATATATACATATACGTGTCCGGTTCTGTGTATGTGATTACGTGCGCATGTGCATGTATGTGTGTATGTATATATTATACATAACATGCATACGCGTCCGGTTCCGTGTATGCGATTTACGTATGTGGCAATGTATGTGTGTATGTATTATATATGTATATATATTATACGTGTCCGGTTCCTGTGCATGCGATATGTATGTATGCATGTACGTACGTGTGTATGTGTATAAACATATATACATATATATGTGTCCGTTTCTGCGTATGTGATATGTGTGTGTGCATGTAACGTACGTACATGCATACAATGATACATGCATATGCCACATGTTCTTGTTCCTGCGTATGCGATGACGTATGTGGCATGCATACGTGTATATGTAATACATGTAATATGTGTATGCGTTTCTGTTCCGTGTACGTGATACGTGTGTGTGTGCATGTATGTGTGTATATATATATATGCATATATATATAATGCGTCCGGTTCTCTGCGTATGCGATATGTGTGTATGTATGTATGCATGTATTAACATATATATACATGTATGTGTGTCCGTTTCCTGTGTATGTGGATATTGCGTGTGCATGTGTATGCATATAATATATATGCATATACATGCGTCCGGTTCTGTGTGTGTGATGTGATGTACGTGGCGTGCATGCATGTGGCATGTATGTATAATATTATATGTATATATACGCATGTCCTGTTCCTGCGTGCATGTGATACGTATGTGTGTGTATGTATGCATGTACGGCATATTAATATATACATACATATGTGTGTCCGGTTCTGCGTATGTGATTATGTGTATGTGTATGTGCATGTATGTATGTATGTATATATATATGTATATATACGCGTCCGGTTCCGTGCGTACGTGATATGGTGTGTGTGCATGTGCATGTATGTGTGTACGTATGATAACATATACATATATATGCGTCCGTGTCCGCGTGTGTGGATTATGTATATGTATGCGTGTAATGTGCATGTATGTACGTAATATATTATTACATATATGTCCGTATCTGCGTATGTGATATTGCATGTATTCATGTATGTGCATGTGCATGCATATGTATATATACATGTATACATGTGTCCGTTTTCTGCGTGTGTATGTGATATGTATGTATGTGCATGTATGTATGTATGTATATAACATATATATGTATATGTATCTGTCTGTTTCTGTGTATGTGATATGTACATGTATGTGTGTGTGCATATGTATGTATATATATATATACATATGTGCGTCCGTTTCTGTGTATGTGATAGGTGGCATGTATGTATGTATGTATGTATGTATATAATATATATACATATATGTGTCTGTTTCTGTGTATGTGATATGTATGTATGTATGTATGTATGTATATAATATATATACATATATGTGTCTGTTTCTGTGTATGTGATAGGTATGTATGTATGTATATATCCATGTAGATCATTTAGCTTTGACACTCGCCAATATATGTACTCTCTCATGTATTGTCTGCTTCGCTTGCGTTTGCTTGAAGGTATCGCTACACAGGTTGTTGTTGAGAAGAAAGTGTGGAGAGAGGAGCAGAAGACGCGCCACGACTTGGGTCGAGAAGAGTTCCTCAAACGTGTTTGGGAGTGGAAGGTGTGTATCAGGGCTTATACCACGTACATTTGTTTTCTTTGGGATGATATATATTATTATTGTTATTGTCATTATTGTTATATATATATATATATATATATATATATATATATATATATATGTCTCTGTCTCTGTCTCTGTCTATGTGCGTGTGTGTACGTGTGCGTGTGCGTGTGTGTATGCGTGTGTATTTGCTTTTATGTTGGTAGTAGACCTGGTGATATGAAAGTATAGCCGAAGTATGCTTGAGAGTACATAAAGATTTATAATTGATATATATATCAATGTATGTAAACTCTCAATTTATCGACCCAGATATATGTAATTGTCAGTATGGGGTGTGTGTGAGTGTGAGGTTTGTACTGGATCTGCCTGCTACAAAGTGCACGAGTGCACATCTGTACCAAATGTCTCTTTCATTGAGTATACCAACCGAAGCAGTATTGCGAGCTTGTACACATTTGTCGCTGCTTGCCTTGCCTCGGATTTCCTGTGCGAATATCTGTACTAGTGTTCCTGCATATATCTCGGGGCGAGCCGCGGGATTTGTATTCGGGAGTGGGGAGTGTGTGTGCTTGCCTTTGTCTGAGTCTGAACCTGAAACGTGTACAAGTGACCGGCCGCTGCTACGGATTAGTAAGTGGTGTACGTTGGAAGTGATCCTGGTTTGTTTGGTTGTCATCGTGTAAGCACACTACCACACCGGACGGTGTCCACTGCACTCTACGTACCTATCTGAGTACGTAGTTATAGCTAAGGACTTGCTATAGGTCCTGTCTAGTCAATGCGTGTGTGTGTGTGTACATGCCTAAGAAAACATACACACCTGAGGATACTTATCCACACATACACTCACAATCACTTACACACGCCTATACTAACCACACCACCCGCACCACAGGAAGTCAATGGCGACCTGATCTATAACCAATTGCGTGGCCTGGGTGCCAGTGTTGACTGGGATCGTGCGGTGTTTACTATGGACGAGAAGTGTATGGTGGCTGTGACTGAGGCGTTCGTGCAGCTGTATGACAAGAAGAAGATCTTCCGTGACTCACGCCTGGTGAATTGGAGTTCACAGTTAAACTCGGCTATTTCGGACTTGGAGGTGTGTGGGCGTTTGGGCTGGAGTTTGTATCAGGTGTATTTGTACCAAAACTACTCTGTAGTGAATATATATATATATATATATATATATATATATATATATATATATATATATATGGTGTGCGTGTGTGTGGGGGGGTGGGGTGTGTGTGTGTATCTAACACTACCCTGTAGTGACTCCATTTCTAAAAAATGAGACGTTTGCTACTTGTGCCATTCCCATGATCAGGTGCAGAGAAACCTCGCATCTGTCAAACGTGGAAGAGTACGTGCGAGAAGAAATAGAACTCACTGCGATTATGTTCCTATACATGTATCATCAACGAAGTTATTGATCTTGTGACCTCTTTAATTGTCCTCTATGACTCACAGGTCGATCACAAAGAACTCACTGGACGTACCATGATGACCGTTGTTGGACACGGGGACAAAGAGTACGAGTTTGGAGTCCTTACATCGTTCGCGTATCCGTTTGAGAACCCAGGTATCTTTTAAACTGGCTTTGATGCGAGTTTATCTATGCTTCTTATACATGTATGTATATATATATATAAATATATATACTGACACGTGCAATATGGTACACGCCGAAAGACAGCATTCCTGTGTTGGCTAGCTCGCAATCATACGTATCTACATGTGTGCTAATATACACACTCATCTACACACTGTCTAAGTTTTGGCATCTTCATATTCATAAGCGTCTCCCGTATGTATATGCTTGCTGCAAGGAATGCAGCGATTCTTGTGGCCACCACGCATTTGGAGATCATATTGACTGTCACAGCTGTGGCGGTACGTCTCGAGGAACGATGTTCATGCATACACACACGGTCATAAAAATACAACTTCGAATGCATGCGGATAAACGCACGTACACATACATATTATATATATATATATATGTATATATATATATTATCAATTTGAAGCACACGCTGATGGGTCTATGGCATGTTAACGCACACAACAGAGGACGGAGAGATAGTTGTGGCTACCACCCGTTTGGAGACTATGTTGGCTGACACAGCTGTGGCGGTTCATCCCGAGGATCCCAAATACGCCCACGCCCACGGAAAGCACCTGATGCATCCGTTTTCGGGACGCAAAATCCCGATTATCACAGATACCTACGTCGAAATCGGGTTTGGTTCAGGTATGTATGGTGGCGGTGTGTTTTTGTGTTTATGCATGTTTGTGATGCATTTTTCTGAGCAAAGTGTACGGTAATTAGGTTATAGTGTATCGGTATATATTTCGGCAGTCCATGAGAGAAGGCATCTCCGGGGTGCTTCACGTATGTGTGCGTATAGGTTTGTGGGATAGAGTACGGGTGTTTGTGGTGTTTATGTGCGTATGATGCATCCCTTCGAGTAAGGTCAACAAGACAATAAGGTTAGAGTGTATTGGTTGTTTCTCGAGAGAGTTAGCGAAGCCATCTCTGGGGTGTTTAACATCTCTGCTGTATAGATGGACCTCGGCATTTAACGTGCAATCCCTTTGCGATATGGTATATCATATCCTACTGCCCTGTGCCCGTATGCGTAGTCCATCTATCGTCACTCGCTCATGCATTGGCCTCCAGTGCGTATGCGCAGTCCATCAATCGTCACTCGCTCATACATTGGCCTACAGTGCGTATGCGCAGTCCATCTATCGTCACTCGCTTATACATTGGCCTCTAGTGCGTATGGGCAGTTGGCGTAGGCATAGTCATACGCATAGCAAAGCGTTGTCCTCCGTCACACTTGGAGACCACAGAGAATGGGGTGGGGGGCTCTCCCCCAGTATCAGGGTTTTAGTCTGTCCCGGTTTCAGGGTTTTAGTCTATCCCTGTACTCTCCTACGAGGGTAGGGCCGCCGGTGATCCGACAACTACAGTACCTGCCCCTCTCCCAACTCACACACGACCTCATTGCACTCTGGTACACAGAGTTCTACTACTGCACTGATCACAGCAGGCGATGCTATGTATGAATATCAGCCTCCACTGCAACAGTCACTCATACACGGCATATATTTTGGACCGTACCTGCGATGTGCGTGTCTTGGAGTCGCACATACGAACACACACACACACACACTTGTTTGTGACCACAGCGTGGGCAACACACGCGGACTGAAGGAGAGAGTTAGAGGCGTGTGTGTGACGGAGAGTCACGGTAGCACGCATGCAAAATGCGGACGATATAGTATACATATGCACACATTATTGCTAGCTATATACATATCCAAGTTACTATAGTATACATATGTACATATTATTGTTAGCTATATACATATCCATGTTACTATTGTATACATATGTACACATTATTGTTTGCTATATATATATTCATTTTACTATAGTCTACATATGTACACATTATTGCTAGTTATATACGTATCCATGTTACTATAGTATACATATGTACACATTGCTAGCTATATACATGTCCTTGTGCTTGTATATACGCTGGTATTTGACAGCGTAGGTGGTACAGCCACGCTTTCTTGCTTAGTTGTTTACACATACACGCATGAATACATGCATGAGTACGTACAAGCACAATACTGTATACATACACGCATTAATACATACAAGCACAATACCATACACATACACGCATGAATACATGCATGAGCACATACACGCACACAACACGACGGCAGCCACACATCTCCCTAGTGCACCTGTGTGGCCAGATTGAATTCATTAAGACATGTGACTCACGTCAATCGTCCGACATTTGCCCGCCCAACCCCAACTGCAATCTGACAGGCGCTGTTAAAATCACTCCGGGACACGACCCCAACGATTACGACATGGGCAAGCGCCATAACCTGCCCATTCTGAACATGCTGAACGACGATGGTACTGTCAATGGCCTCGTTAAGGAATTCGAGGTATGTGCTCCAGGGAGCATACCGGAGTAGCCTGGAATGCAAAGAATGCGTGTGAGTGATGGATGTGGTGTTGTGTACGACCCCGATGTTGAGTAATCAGGGTTGTTGCATCGTGGTATTCCGATGGCTGTTGAGCTGCCTATACTGTTAGTCTCTATTCTGTACTTTCATATCGAAAGTTGTGCGGTCATATATTCTTTTATAGAAGTAAATGACTATAATTTCATATAGAAGTAACAGACTATATCTTCATGTAGAAGGATATGTGTGGTTTGTTATCCTCTGTTTTTATTTAGATAACCCCTTGGTTAAGGTGCCTGCCTTCTTGTAGCATAGCCCACGATACCCATACTACCTCAGGAGGTGAGGGGCACTCATGCTTTGTTTCACCCCCTCCTCTTAGTTAAGTTTGGTCGTAGACGCGTGTCTGAGAATACATAAAGTTGTGCACAATGGCTAATATAATTAGTCTATACGTTTGTCGTGTACTCATGTTGTCTACTCAGGCCGTGTGGATTATCACACCGATGCTGTATGTATAGATACATACATTTAAGCAAGCAATACGCAGATTACGAAGAGCACTTATTAGAAAAAAAACCTTGTTTTACTTTTGCATGTATGCAAATGCAGATGTTCTAGTGTCAGAGAATTATATGTACACATATCCATTTGTATGAGTTAGGTTTAGGTTTTAGGGTTCTCTAAACCCTACTTTGTCTCCGGAACAAATACAGGGTATGAAACGTTTTGATGCTCGTGATGCGGTCCTGGCTGCTTTGGAGGCAAAGGGTCTTTTCCGTGGCAAGACACCCAACGCAATGGTCATCCCCATTTGCAGGTATATACGTTTGTAATGTTTTCCCGGATTCTGTCGCCTGGGCAAGTATTTCAGTCTATGTGGCTTTCCCGGTTATATGTAGAGAACTATCTAAAAGCTACCACCAAGGATATAAGGAATGCGTTTTAGCGCACACCCCACCTTCTGTAATCGGACTGGAAACATATCACATTCAGACATACCGTATCACGACGATTGTTTTCTCGGAGAAGGTTGCATTCGACATGCGAATACAACGAACTGTGCGCCTGTATCAATTTTTTCAGTATATTATGACAGATTGTCCGTGCATATACTGTACGTATATATATATATATATATATTATCACCTGAATGTCCATTCCTTTTACGTACTGAAATGCTAATATATCCCACCCCTCTGTCCGGTATTGACAGTCGTACTAAGGACATAGTCGAGCCTATGGTAAAGCCACAGTGGTTCGTCGACTGCACCTCAATGAACAAGCGAGCACTGGACGCCGTGCAGAACGGAGACCTTAAACTGGTCCCAGATCAGCACGAGAAAACGGTAGGTAGTCATAAGTGCACAGAAGACAGCACGAGGAAACGGTAGGTAGTCGTAATTAAAGGATAGCAACACGAGGAATCGGTAGGCAGGCATATGTATAGAGGAACGGTAAGTAAATCGTAAGTACACAGATAAAATATGTGTGTTGCTGCCCACCTAGTTATGTGTTGTCTGTGTACTCGTATCGTATGCGTGTAGTGTATCTGGATTTATACTGAAAGAGCCCTGAATCGTCTTCAAACTGGTTACCAGATCAGCTCGAGAAACCGATATGCAACCCCAAGTGCAGAGACATACACATACTTACCTAGGTCTATACTATCTGTGTGCGTGTATACGTGCGTTGTATCTGATTTCACACGAGTAGAGCCCTGGAGCGACCGCAGGGCGACCTCAAACTGATACCACATCAGCACAGGAAACCAGTACGAACCCCCAATAGGACATACACATATGTAGCTGCTTTCCTATGCATCTGTTATATATATATGTGTGTGTGTGTGTTTGTGTGTGTGTGTCCAGGCATGTGTTTAGAGCTTTGTGGGAGGAGGGGGGGTTGAAAAACATCATCTTCGATTGGGTGTCAGTGGTCAGTGGTCGAGTGCCAGTTGCATATAACCAGTAGTACCACTGGTGTGACTTCGAGGGATCGTGTTGAGCCCTAAAACCCTATTAAATCATTAAACGACACAGTATACCATCTATATATATATATATATATACCTTGAGATTTATATGCCAGTCTATCTCACTTTCTTACAATATCTCTCCCCATCCGCTCTCAGTGGTATCACTGGCTAGGTAATGATCGCCCGTGGTGTGTGTCTCGTCAGCTGTGGTGGGGCCATCGCATTCCTGCGTACTACTGCGAAGTCAAAGGCAAACAGTCTGATGCTGCCGACAGGTAAGAAACTTGTGCTCGGATGTTTTTCTGTGGCTATTTGTTGATTTTGTATTTATATATGATTCATGTTATTGTTATATATATATGTGTGTGTGTGTGTGCGTGTGTGTGTATATTTATGTGTATATGTATATTTATATATATATATATGTTTGTGTATATATATATATGCGCATGTGCGTATTGTATTCATGCACACTTCTGCGATGCCAAGGGCAAAGAATGTGATACTACCGAGAGGTACAAAGCCCATTAACGTACGTTTGGCAGATGCATGCATATTATATATCACAGTACATTCATGTCTATTCTATTTTTTTATCTGTGTCTGTGTAGCATATTGTATCCATGTATGTTTATTAGAAGTCTAGGGCATTGAAGAATAAACAACACGCACCTGTATATCTGCGCTTTTATGACCTATATATATATATATATATATATATATATATATATATATATATATATATATATATATATATATATATATATATATATATATATCTATGTCTGTCTGTCTGTCTGTGTAGCATATTGTATCCATGTATGTTTATGCGAAGTCTAGGGCATTGAAGAATAAACAACACGCACCTGTATATCTGCGCTTTTTATGACCTATATATATATATATATATATATGTCTGTCTGTCTGTCTGTGTGGCATATTGTATCCATGTATGTTTATGCGAAGTCTAGGGCATTGAAGAATAAACAACACGCACCTGTATATCTGCGCTTTTATGACCATATATATATATATATATATATATATATATTATGTCTGTCTGTGTAGCATATTGTATCCATGTACGTTTATGCGAAGTCTAGGGCATTGAAGAATAAACAACACGCACCTGTATATCTGCGCTTTATGACCTATATATATATATATATATATATATATATTATGTCTGTCTGTGTAGCATATTGTATCCATGTACGTTTATGCGAAGTCTAGGGCATTGAAGAATAAACAACACGCACCTGTATATCTGCGCTTTTATGACCTATATATATATATATATATATATATTATGTCTGTCTGTCTGTCTGTCTGTGTGGCATATTGTATCCATGTATGTTTATGCGAAGTCTAGGGCATTGAAGAATAAACGACACGCACCTGTATATCTGCGCTTTTTTATGACCAATATATATATATATATATATATATTATGTCTGTCTGTGTAGCATATTGTATCCATGTACGTTTATGCGAAGTCTAGGGCATTGAAGAATAAACAACACGCACCTGTATATCTGCGCTTTTATGACCCGTATATATATATATATATATATATATATATATATTATGTCTGTCTGTGTACAGCGCGACGTCTGTCGCAGTGCGGATGTGTCTGTGATGCATACATTGCGATTGTACATATTTATCACTCTCTAACACCTGTATGCACCACTGACTATCATTTGCCTTTATCACTCCCTAACCCCTTTGTGTACCACTGACTAACATCTGCGTATACTCCCATCTACCTACAGTGAATGCTGGGTGGTTGGACGCTCCGAGGAGGAGGCGCTTAAGCGTGCCGTTGCTAAGTTTGGCGTAAGCGCTGGTGATATCACACTGCACCAAGACCCTGATGTCTTGGACACCTGGTTCTCCAGTGGACTGTTCCCCTTCTCCATCTTTGGGTGGCCCGAGAAGACGGCTGACCTGGCCCGATTTTACCCTGGTGTGTTGAGCATATGTGGGGTACATGTGGATGTGTGTTTGTGTGTGTGTGTGTGTAGATGCGGATGTGCGTGTATATGTTGATATTAAGATGGTAGTGTGATATATGGGTCAAGTTGTTCGAAAATATTCAAATATTGATGTATATATGTAGATGTATGTATATATATATATATGTTTATGCTCTTGTGGCTTTTGTTATTGTTGGTATCTGGCAAAGTATCGGATTGTGCTCTTTAAATTTTTTAGAAGTTTCAGAATTGGTTTTGGATCCCTTTTGTGCTGCATTGATCATAAATGTGGACTGAATTTATTTATATATCCGAACTTAGAATTAAATGAACGTTTACTTTATCCTCTATCTGCGCCTATCTCTAAACTGCACATCTATATATACATTCACTCGTGTTTATATATGTATATGCACTCAGAATGAGTTTAAATCTTCTTTCGGCGCAGTAGGCAAACAGTAACAAGTACCACAGCGCACACTGCCTGTCCGAAACACTGTAGTAGCCACAGGCCCATGCGAATCCACTCAGTCACTCACTCACTCCCTCCCTCACTCCCTCGTTATTTAATCCAATACAATCCTTCTACAACCACACAGGAACACTTCTCGAAACCGGGCACGATATTCTGTTCTTCTGGGTGGCACGAATGGTGATGCTGTCCTTGGAGCTCAACGATGTGTTGCCGTTCAGTGATGTGTACCTACACGCACTCATCAGAGATGCACACGGCAGGAAAATGAGCAAGAGTCTGGGCAATGTGGTGAGTAGCCACGACCTGTGGTGGTGTGGGAGGACGTGATAGTTAGTTGGTTGGTTGTTTGGTTGGTTCATTCAGTCATTCGCCTCGTCTTGTTCACTAGAGCAGGGTAGTGTGTTGATGTGTGTATGGAAAGGGTGTATTACTGAAGTATGTAGGTATGCCTTGGAGTTTATGGAAATTGATTTCTGTATGTTGATGCACACGTAGTATTTGGGTACGTAAATCACTATACAGTTACTTGTCTGGGAGTTTACGTACATTGTTATATGTGTTGCCAGGGTCGTCTGCCTGATACTCGCATGCACGTACACTGCATATACTCCCCGTAATTGTACCGAACTATTGGAATGCGTTGGTAGTTGCTAACGTATATTTGAAGCCGTACTGTGGTGTATTTGACCGTCGTCCTTGCGTTCTACGTCGTTATCGATAATGTAGTTTTGAATCTCGATATTACTCTGAATGAAGTCGGAGTTGTGTGTCCCTAACTATTCCTGAAGCCCCGGTGAATAAACGCTTGTAAAAAGTATGTATACGTAAGCACGGTAGATAAACGTTTATAGGAAGAACGTATGCGTGTACACGGTTAATAAACGCTTATA
Source organism: Sphaeroforma sirkka (assembly GCA_001586965.3). Lineage (NCBI taxonomy): Eukaryota > Ichthyosporea > Ichthyophonida > Sphaeroforma > Sphaeroforma sirkka. Next base: position 30,674 of record LUCW03000833.1, on the reverse strand, counting down.
GGAAGAACGCATACGTGTACACGGTAGATAAATATTTATAGGAAGAACATATACGTGTACACGGTAGATAAACGCTCATAGGAAGAACGTATACGTGTACGCAAGTCATATATGTGAATACGTCTCCCTCTCTTGCTCGATGCTATTCTGTGGGTGCCCCTAGGCGTTGTCCGCGATTTGATATGATATGATATGATATCACTATCAAGTTGTATGGGAGTTATGTATCTCTTATCCCTACCGGGAGTTCCGATAGGTACACCCACACCAATGCACGTGTCTGTTGATAATAAACGTATACGCTTTCCGCTCGATGCCCCACAGCTGGATCCACTAGATGTTATCCACGGCATCACGCTCAAGGCAATGAACAGCAAACTCGCTAACGGCAATCTGGACCCCAAAGAAGTGCAGAAAGCCACCGAAGGCCAGTCCAAAGACTTTCCCGACGGTATCCCCGAGTGTGGCACAGATGCACTACGCATGGCACTTGCATCGTACACACTACCAGGAAAGGTAGGTGTGTGTTGTGTGGGTGAATGAGAAAGCGTGCTATGTGCGTGGGTGGGGGTGGGCGGGTATGCAATAGGGATGTGTGTGGGTGTTGTTTGTGGGAGGGGTGTTCATATTTCTGTGCATATGCATATGCCTTCTATCTGTGTTGGATGTATTCAATGTTTGTGTACATGCTTTCCAATGTATTTATGTATATATTAGTATGTTGTTCTTTCAATGTTAGTATATATGTTTACATTTGTGGGTGTGGGTGTGTTTAGCGTGTTTGTATACGTTTCAATGTTAGTATATATGTTTATATTTGTGGGTGTGGGTGTATCTAGTGTTTTCGTATTCGTTTCAACACTAGTATTTACGTTTACAGTGTGTGTGTGCGTGTATTTTTCGTGTTCGTGTACGTTTTCAAGGCTGGTTTATACGCATAGATAGATGGCCGGAATCTGTCGTATGTGTAGACATCGCCACATGTCGTTATCTCCCGCACAAACTGCCTTGCCACCCAACCGCCACAGCACTTACGCACACTATACCGTACAATCTCAGTGCAACTCCCATACACTCCATTTGTGTATGTACTATATCTACTACATACACATGTATCCATCACACACACTTACACGCGCATATGTACATGTGTGCTCACATATGCTTCATAACTTCAGTACACTCCACGTATGTATGGACTACATCCTACTACATCCACATGTGTATCCCTCCCACACACTTACACGCGATACGTACAAAGTGTGCTCACATATGCTTCATATACCCCCACAGGATGTTAATCTGGACATCCAGCGTGTGGTGGGCTACCGCTTTTTCTGTAATAAACTCTGGAATGCGCTGCGATATGCGCGTACACTTCTGGGCGACGATTTTGTGCCCAAACCCAAAGAACAGGCGCCAACCGATGCGTATGTTCTGTATAGTCACAATTGCACCTTTGTATATACACTTTTATGTATGTATGTACGTGTTTGCATATATATATATATATGTGTGTGTGTGTGCGTATGTATATATGTATATATTTAGGTGTGGATGTGGATGTGGATGTATATATATAAGGATTAGTATTTGTATATGTATGTATGTATATATATATATATATATATATATGTACTATGATTCAATTTGTGAAGTGGTCTTACGTCTCGATACTCGCTATGAGTCGCGTAGGTATATTGTGTATATATACATATGTTTCTATATATATATATATACATACATACTCGCACAACTGTTTACCTAAAGTGTTGTGAAGGCCTTGAAAATGAATGCCCGTTAATGCTACTTTACATTTTACACTCGCCACACTCTCATCTGCAAAATTCGATGCGATATGTATATATACCACCCCAGCCCTTGACTATTGGCATTCGAATGTTCGAGTTTCTTCCCATCTATTCAGTGCGTCTGTCTTCGCCTGATTCGTTGGCGTGTGCCTGCTCACAGACACACTCACATACACATACATACATTCAGAATGCATCACCCTGTACCTGTGTAACAGGCTGAATCGTCTCTGTCGCGTATGTGAGTCGCCCCTCTCCTTGTTCCGTTAGGTTACATAACCCCTTCCTGCAAGCATCTCTCTGCCATCTACTTACTACCTTGTATGTGACCGTTGCTATACACCATACACCAAATTATAGTGAGTCTTCCTCTCACTGTGATAACCCCCCTAGATAAGCCCCCTCCCAAATTAAATTATGCCCCCTCCCAATGTGATAAGCCCCCTCAATAAGCCCTTTTCCAATGTGCCCGTACAGCTATGGACCCATGGACGTGTGGATTCTATCGCGCCTGTCGCATTGTGTGAAGACTATGAACGAGTCGTTTGAAGCGTATGCCTTCCCCGCAGCCACACAGGCTATCTCCGGGTTCTGGCAGTACGAGTTCTGTGATGTGTACCTGGAATGCTCCAAGAGTATCATGAACGGCACCGATCAGGTGTGTGTGGAAAGGAGTGTAATACAGAGGCCAAACCCTTGTAATGGTGTACAGTCCTTTGGTGTTGGCCTATAATGCCCCAATTGTACTGATCAGGTATTATTGTATATATGTGTATATGTATATGTATGTATTTATATGTATATACACATACATATATATATGTGTGTGTGTGTGGGTGTGTGTGTGTCTGCGTGTATGTATGGTATGTATGTATGTATGTATGTATATATATATATAAAGTGCTTCAGGACTATCCTGTTTTATTCTGATCAGGTATGTAACTGTGCCGATATGTACACATATACCTGTGGCAATAGAGGATCAGTGACGTGTGTTAGCAAGGTTTCGCTCGTCAGCAACGTCACACGCACAGACTTGCACGCCCCAATAGGCGTAGCAAGTGGTCTTGTACCAAATTTTAGCATCTTCCGACAATGTCCGTGCTCAGTCGACGTTTCCACATACCGAACTGACTTCTTCATAGGGTACTTGGTTCTATCCATATACATTCTACTTGGTTAGTCAGAGAGGGCGGTGATCTACCGGTATGTGATCACTGAGTATCTGAATACCCCAAGTAGTACGTACTTACAACTCGCACCTCGACTGCAGGACCGCCTTCAAACTTAAAACCCAAAACCCTGATCTCTAAACCCTAAAACAGGAACGCATTGCTATCTGCCGCGAAGTGTTCTACACATGCCTGGATGTGGGGCTCAGACTACTGCACCCCATCATGTGCTTCTTGACTGAGGAACTGTACCAACGCTTGCCCAGGCGTACAGGGGTATGTGTGTGTGTGTCATGTGTGTCCCCATGTGTTTTTATACTTTTTTTTTTGTTTTGGTGCACCTAGCGAATTCATGATCGCTGGATGACCCGTAAGAACGCTTTCCTTTCAAGCACCTTGTACTCATAGATACTAATACCTTGTATACACAAGCCAATATCTGGAGACACATACATTCACCGTCACCCTGAAGCCCAGTCGCTAACAGTACAATCGACACCTGGATGTCTCCCTAACCTACACCCAATCAGAGCGAGGGGCACCGAAGTATCATGGTAGCAGAATATCCTGAAGAGGCTCTCTATATCAACGCAGAGGCGGAGCAAGAGTGGGCCACCGCATTCGAGGTGGTCAGGAATGTGCGCTCTCTAAAGGCCGAGTACCTGAACGACAAGGCAAAGCCCGAAGGTGTGTATGTGCACATGCATGTATGTGTATGTATGTACGCGTGATCGTCTGTGTATGTGTTTATGTACGTATGGTGTTTTGGGCCTCGCCGAACGGCGTATGCTTGGTTGCGCTGAGGTGTGTTCGGGTGGGCTTGGTATGAGGTTTTTGTATATCCACTTGTACCTGTGTGGCTTGTATCCAACCCGCGCTCTCGCTTGCTGCATTCGCCTCTATGCTGTGCGGGGGTATAGAGTTCTAAACAGCGTAAAATAAGTTGCACTCAGTTTGGGAAATGTTCCGTAAAACATGACGAAAGCATCCAAAGTACACTCATTCGCCTGTGTATAAGAGCTGTATTGGTCTTTCGAGCCCTTTATGCTTGGTTATCAAGCTCTTGGCCGCCTCCCCGGATAAGCACCCGGGGAGAGAGGGGACCTCAACTTTTTGCTGATTATTGTGTCTCTGATGAATCTCATTTTACCCTAGAGAAGCACCATCCTTCCTTGCATAACTACTACAAAGCGACAGTCACGCCTTGTTGCACAATGTTTACACGCTTTGTTCAGAAGTATATATACCCTAAACCCCTAAACGCTAGAGGTATATGTGCACCTCAGGGGTCTGCCCAACAATCTGTGCGTGTGTCCTGTGAGGTAGTCGCGTGTGTAACCTGTAACTTGTCTGTCTCTACATTCCAATTGTGTATCTCATGTGTGCAAGTAAGTCCTGTTGCGTTTGATTGGAATAGAAGGTCTGCATATGCGGTTCGTGCGTTTGCGCATGCGCTTCGGACAGGTAACTAGGTGTCCAGTCAGTATGCACATGGGGCGTGACTAACCTTGTCTGTGTAGTACCCAGGCTTTGTTCTACTTCAACATGAAGGGACACTTACGCATCATTTAACGCTTTGCAGCCACTCTCGAACACTCCTGGGCTCCGTCTCGGTACTTGTCGTACCTCCTACCCTTCTGCCGTTCTCGACTACAATGTGTGCTGTATATGACTATCCACCTCACCTGGAGTGTCATACGCGACTTCACGCATATCATGCAGTTACCATGCTTAGGAACACGCCCGTATTCGGAGCTAACTAACATTAGGTCCACAAACATAAACCCCATTACTAACATTTGGTCTACAAACATACACCCAAATACGAACATTTGGTCCATAAACATACACCCAATTACTGACCTTTGGTTCACAAACATACACTCAATTACTGACCTTTGGTTCACAAACATAGACCCAATTACTGACCTTTGGTTCACAAACATACACCTAATTGCGCAGTGATTATCAATGTCAAATCGGAGGCCATTCGACAGCTTATGGACAAGTACATCAGAGCCATCCAGACACTCACCCTAGCAACCACCATCAGGTGTGTGTCTAGGCGCGTCCTAGTCGCTCAGTGCACTGTTTGTATGGCTTCTATGTCACGGTTGTTCTCGTGCCTGTACGAACCAACTGGCTGTCTGTCGTCGTGTCCACTTGTTGCGTTGAGTGTGCCTTGGCTTATGTGCCTGTGAATTGGGTATAGTTGCTTCGGTGCACCTTCTCATACTAAATCTCAAACCCTAACCCACCAGCATCATATATAGCACTCGAGCTGTATGTTCCCGTGTGCATGCACTTGTATTCTCACTTGCTACGCCTCTACCGTCCCCTCCCTTCTGTATTCAGCATGTGCGGGTTGTCTGGAGAGCTAGATCATTTCTCTATATCCTTCTGCGTTGTTTACAGTTAAGACTATTAGATAAACTCTCCGCACAAAGCGCACGTCAGACACGACACGTTGATGTCCATTATCTCTAGTAGTGTCCATTTATGTAGCATAGGATGCATGTTTTGTTGATTCCGGCGATGTATGAGTTTGGAGAACTTTTATATCATATACAGCAACCCGAATTAACTCTTTTCTGTATAGGCGTATGCGTGTGTGTGTGTCAAAATCAATTGTCTGGACGGCCACGTCCGGCACAACGCGTTCCTTCCGGGGATATATCATATGTCTATGTACCGGTTGTTATCCGTACCGCCAGTGACCTTGTCTACTATACCATCGACTGCAGTATACAACCGCTAAGAAGTTGTTGTGTGTGTTGCTATTAGGCTGCGAGAGTTTGATGTATATCATTCTCGTGTTACGACCATACTAGAGACCTGCGTCCACTCGTTCAAAGTTTTGCATGAAACATGTACGATTGATGCATGCCTTGTGTCTCCAAGAATTCGTGCCTTTACTATAATCAGACCGGGAATCAACCCCAATTTCATTTGTATCGGACCTTCTAGTACATCATTTGCACACGATACTATGTCGATACTCTCGTTACAGTATTTCTGTGGATTCGCCACCCCCTCAAGATAAGGGATGTGTTGTAGCTATCGTCAACGACACTACCGAGGCCTATGTTGTGGTCAAGGTAGGAGAGCATGTGATTTGATTATGTATTTCTCAGAGCACTACATTGAGTTTATTTAGCATGGTCGAGTACGAATGCATGTATGAATTGATTGGCTACGGCCTTTAGTGATCTTGGAGCGAGTTCCAATATTACCTTGTACGACAATCGGCACAAAACAAATATGTGTGCCAGACCTGCAGTGTACATAGAGCAATATCAGAACACCTATGTGGTGTGTTTACTTGCATCGGTTGTGCATTGATTGACGAGTACACTTCAAAGTTTTCAGTGTCCCGGTAGGATACACCATCCATTATATTGATTCTGCGATTATTAGACCATATCGTAGAGTGCATGTGTGCAGCTAAGTGAAGTAAGTATGTGCCTGACAATATCGTAGAGTGCATGTGTGTAGCTAAGTGAAGTATGTGCCTGACCATATCAAAGAGTATATGTGTGTAGCTAAGTGTTGTATGTGCCTGACCATATCGTAGAGTGCTCTTGTTCGTCTATTGGTCGATACGAGCGCAAGATCTATTGAATCGTATACTTGCATTGTTCATTGTATCAAAGTTTGTTACGTTTTGCGTTGACGTTTTATTTATCCTCTATTCGTCTGTATTTGTGAATGCACACTTTGAAAAAACGACTCCATCGAGGCACTCCACATCAGAAGAAATCTAACCTTAATTCTCTATAGTGTCTATACTTGTACATTAGTCCCATTTACCACTCATATTGGTCACCATTTTACTCAGGGTCTTATCGACCCCGCGAAAGAGGTTCAAAAAAACGAAAAGAAGTTGGCGGAAACGCAAGCCTTCCTCGAAAAGGCAAAAGCCCCAACATTTAAAGAAGACTATGAACAGAAGGTTCCCGAAGCCGTTCGAGCCACACATACGAAAAAGGTTTGTATTTTCAGTGTGATATTGAGTTGTGAATGGATGGTCGAATTCGCCTCACAGCAATCGTATGTGGTATTCCGTGTCGATACACTGTGGTGCTTTGTGTATTATTGTACACCTAGATCTTTTACAAACTTGGTGCTTGTCTTATAAACCGTGAAAATCGTGTTGAGAGTATTCTGTCCTGCAGTTTTCCATTTGACTTTATAGATATCTATCCCGTATACGTGCGTGCATCAATTGCGTATATTATTATTATTACCCGGCTAAAGTAGTGCAACATCCGTCCTTGGAAGTGCCGTCTGTCCGTCCATCCAATTGTACAAGCGCGAATCCATAATTGTTTGATAGTTTTAATGACCTTGTAGACTAAATCTTGCATGATATGGTACGCTTCGGCAGCTGTAAGTACCATGCATTGCTTAACTTCTCATCTCCACGAAAACAAACACGGTAATTGCAATGGGGAATTCCCTACAGATTTTTCAATTGGAGGGTGAGATTGACAAACTAGGAGCCGCGATCGACATGTACAAAGCCATGCTCTGATATGCTAGAAGTGGACAAACGTCAGACTACATAACTAGCGGATGCACACCGTGCATTTGTTAAGTACTATACCACTGCGAGCTTTCCGTATCTGTCGATTGTAAGACAATAAGTGACAAATAAATAGGTATGCTTAGTATCATCGACTCCGTACAGTTCTCGTTTATACCTCCAATACGACAAGAGTTCATGTTTCGGGGTGCGCACAGTACTTTGCACATTCCTAATATATAAGAATACTTAATAAATTCCGCTTGTAAATAGGCCATCCTACATACAGAACTTGTTTGTAAGGAACGTACCATCGTCTAATGCATGTGTTTGTGCAATTGTCAGTAGTGCTAGTGGTTGTGATATTTTTCGGATTAGGGTTAAGTGGAGTTTGGGATTTCTTGCCGATTTAATTAGGGTATAGAGTAGTTTAGGGCTTAGTCATTTTGAGAGGTGCCTATTTGTAGGGAGCGTACCCTCGTCTAGTGTGGGTGTGTTTCAGCTGAAGTGGAAGTATCTCTCGCAATGACTCTGGAACTTTCATATGTTAAAATATATCTCAATACTACATGCTTTATACTTACAAATATCGTAGTGTAGTTGAACTTGTGTTCCCTACACGCTTCGCGAGTAAATCAAACCAGACCCTGCTAGCTCGTGGCTGCCGCATTAACAACAAAGTTGTAGACCCTACTAATGTCCCAAATCCAATCGCAATGGAAGGTGCTCGCAACTGCTCGGAAAATACACATGCGAGAACCTTAACACGTGAATATTCTAGAGTATTAACCTACCTGCTCAATAGAGTACTGGAAACCCCACCAAAATTACAAGCTCTATCTAGCTCTAATCCGACTAATATCACAACCAATAGCACTATTCATAATTGCACAACCGCTACTACAATGTGCACAATGATACAAACACTCACCACAAGAGATAAAGCTCCAACACACTATTCATAATTGCACAACCGCTACTACAATGTGCACAATGACACAAACACTCACCACAAGAGATAAAGCTCCAGCACAAGCAACAAAACCTGCTAATAAAAATAATTAGCGAGCTAAGCAACAATAAAACAGACCAGCCCACCAACCGTAGCTTATTTTTTAATAAAAGTGATCCAAACAACATCAAACCTATTACTATATACCTATGGCAATCGATTCGAATACAAGAAATTCAAAACGGAATGACATTAGCGAAGACGAACCCGATAGAAACACGATTAGAGCTAGAATCGCAGGAGACTCAAGGTGCATGCCTCGCATACCTCCTGTGTCCCAAGAATACGTGGCTTTATCATCGACTTCGCACAATTCCGTTACTACCTCCAATGCGGCAAGAGTCCAGAGCTTCGGGATGCGCACAGTACATTGTAGATTCCTAATAGAAAATGACTATATATTAAACTTCGCTTGTAATTATGCCATCGAGACATCAAACAAGTTTGTAGGATCTCAGACTTTCTAATTTAAATATCATGGTCCTCTTTAAATACAGAACCTTATAAGCTCACTCAGTGTAGTCTTTTCACTCCGCCTAATAGAACTTGTACAGCATTATAACGACATTATTTTAGCACACTAGATCGTGATCCTATTCCATTATTCCATGCTGCAATATCCAAGCAAACACCAGTTTTAAACGCTCTAATGCTGCAATATCCAAGCAAACACCAGTTTCAAACGCTCTAATTTCCACGCAGTAAAAGTCCCAACCCCTGCGCACACTCAATTAAGCACACACACAGTTCTTTGAGAAGTAGAAAGCGACGGCAGACCATTAAACACACTGTTAATTGTCATAGTGTCATAGGGTTGCCGGGTATTACATAGCAGATATTCATGCATGTATTCGAGTGCTATAGTGTATGCTATATGTACATCTCACCTCTCACTACCATAAGGTTAAATGCCATCATGCCTGCATGTTTGTCTATAGCAGGGCTGTAGAAGCACGATGTTTTAAAATACTTTAAAACCACTTTATATTCGCCATTCGCTTTCAAACTATAATCTTGACTCGGTACAAGTTTTGGTTATGGTATTTTAGCATGTATTTCTGACAATTAGCATACTGCAACGATCGCATCAAATATACATATTCTTTTTCCCAATGTTGTTTTCAAATGGTTTTCTTTTTCTGTCTTAGTCTTCGCAAAATGTCAAATTAGGGTGTAAAATTGATGGATTCTATCTCAGAGGCGCAGCAGAGATATTCATATCGAAGTCATGGGTGAATCTGGAAACGTACTAAAGCATACCTAAACCCATAAACCATAAATATTCGGCGAGGACAGGTGGGGCAGAAGATCCCGAAATTTTTAAACATCTCATCCAAATAAACATGAAATTCACTACCATGTGTGAAAAATGTACAATATCAACCTTTTGGTCAAATATTTGGACGAATCGGGCTACATAGTGGGTACAGCGATTGTGCGGCTATAGTAGGTCCCCGTACCTCAACTTATACTGAATACCATTTCTAGATTGAGACGGATAGATATCCACCGCCTATGTACCTCTACATATATTTGAGACTAATACTTATTCTATTTTCCTTTGAAATGGTTCAAGGTGGATCAGTCAGTGTAGTTGCAGACTTTCAAATCTGTACACCGAGTGTCAGATGAATGGTGGTGCCACGTACAAACCGCCTTGCATTATGTATTCTTTTATGACAATCTGGATGCATCATTTTGGACACATGTTTGGAAGTAACCTTATAGAAATTTTGGGTTGGTGAGAATTTTTTTGAGATATGGGAAGGTTCAGTACGTCCTCTTTTTTTTTCATCCTTCAAAGTGTAAGAAACCAACCTGTGACGCTCGCGATCAAAGCTAGGTGCAAATGGGCAGCTACTCAATAAGTGGTTGTATCCATTATTCGATGGTCTATGATTATATAACTAAACCATCTGCGACTAAGAGCGACCACGTATTCGTGTGTCGTCTCCGGTGCATGCCAATACCAATAACAATTTTAGTTTATAAGCTTCAATGTCTTTTATGAGTGATCTGACATTTTCGAATGCAATTAATATATACCTGTTAACTGTCATGTGCTAAACCAAAAAATAGTTGTGCGTGGGAAGTGAAATGTTATAGTATTATATATCAATAAGAATATAAAACCACCATTAGCGGAATTGGTCTAGTGGTATGATTGACCCTTAGGGTGGGTCAGGCCCCACGTTCGATTCGTGGATTCCGCCTAGTTTTTGTCGTTAATTTGAAAGTATGAATATGGTCGTCTGGGCTACATCACTTCGGTTTACATGTCCAGAGACTGAGGATTGAGGTACAATAGGAATATTAGTAGTCGCATTAGTTAAAATCGGAAATATTCACCATGAGACACCGGCTTTGAAGGAACAAGTGCTGAAGTCAATTCTCATACAATCACTAATCGATAGAATGTAATCCACCAGGCGTTTTAGGGTTAATGGACCATGATAAGGATCGCAGACTATCTGAAAAATAGTGAGGGGTGGAAAATATTCCCCGACATCGCCGATCCCTTGTATTACTGTTGCATTCAGTGAGGCAATACTTTGATTTATTTATTTTTTTGTTTTTTTCTTCCGTCTCCCAATAATATTTAACGTGCAACTCGAAATAATAATAATATTGAGAACAAGTAAAAGCCAATGCCCAGAGTCGAACTGGGTATCTCTTCATTACTAGTGAAGCGCTGCACCGGTTAGCTTCATCGGATACGGATGCTGACCTTATAATTATATATTTATAAAGTATCAATTTTATACTGATTTGTGGGAGCATATCAAATAAAATAAAAATTCTCGGCAGTTATATTAGAATTGATAATATTTTAGATCAATACGAACCACTACAAAAGATAGAATAATTTATTTTTAATTAGCGGCAATTCTATAACTTTGATAAGCTTGAGTTCCAATACGTATTAATAACTCACGCATGATTTTTTTCCTATCTTTATGAAGTATATGCCAGAGCGATACCGTATTAATAAATATCCATAAAGTGCAAGTTTATCACCGAATATGCATCATTGGAAGTAATAAATGTTTTTAAATATGTGCTCTAAAACCCTAAAACCCAACAACTATAGTTTTCTTGCCTAAAAATTCAAAGGCGGAATCCACGAATCGAACGTGGGGCCTGACCCACCCTAAGGGTCAATCATACCACTAGACCAATTCCGGTATATACCATTTTTGATCTGTATCGATCTATATCAGTATACAACACTGTGATGTGGGAAATTTGTTTGCCACCTTTATATTTGTATATCATCACTTTATTACTGATAGCGTATTTAAAAAAGCTTTTCCAAGTCCCTGTCAACAATATCACCGATTTTTTGTCCGTCGCCAAAAACCGTCGGTGACGCCTTTTTTCCGACTGGAATGGGTTTTGCCCATTTGAGACCGTATACAAGATAATCAATAGGCCCGAATGTCTGAATACAAACAAGTAAATTACCCCTATGATTATATGCTTTCGGTCCCTGCGGCTTCTCAGCCGCGTTTTATCACTTTCGTTAATGATCACACGTATATTCATTAATCTATAGGCGAATATAAACTTGAAGCCTGACGCTAAGATTACCACCGATAATAACATATGCCGGGGGCGTAGTTATCGTTTGCGCAAGAAACTTCTAATCAATTGCTGTTCAATATGCGCATCTAGGAATTCAGTAATAAAAATCAATCTTGTACAGATTAATCGTTATGGCTCATCGAGCAGCTATCCATTACAAATCTTCACCGTAACGATTTTGCCGTGCCAGAAAATTTCAATATAAAGCCGTTGAATTAGGTTTTGTATATATCAGTGCAATTAACGCTTTGAACTTCCATATAACATATACGATCTATGCCCATTCCGTATATATGTTCTACACCTTATACACGTTGCGCTTTTAAGCTCCCATGTTTCCATGAAGTTGCACACAAATCATGATTAGTGTTTGTAATGCTAAAAATATTTTCATTGTTTTTGTTGTGTCTTTAATGCATTTCTGTGATGATATTCGTGCGTTTGCTACCCTACAATACATTGTTCATTGTGTATAGTACTTGCTAACCTTTAGTCTCGTCACTGAGTTAAAGGGTATATGTACGTCATCACCACAATTGATTGTGAACGGGAACCTAATGATTCCGGCGTTACTGGTCGTGGCATCCTTCGATGACATTGAATTACTTTAGTACCCAATGTCTGGACTGCCATTTAAGACTACAAACCGGCAAGGTATATTTCAACTTGGACGGATGATTTGATGTATTGAGTCGTTAAGTCGCAACCTAGAGGAATTGTTTGCGATATCCATGCGCTATCTATTTAGGTATATTATACATTTATGCATTGTTGTAGTAAACACATCAAAATACGATACTAAAACCTACTGAGTCTCCCTGAGGCTCAGTGCGGTGTATTTATTCTTATATTTGATTGTCTACGTGGTCTACAAATAATTCACCTCGTGTGAATTAATTGTAAACTAATTCTAACTCCACACTGATAGTGGTTTAAGGGGACTTTTACCACATTGTGTTGGCTGAATAAAGGGTGCTTCAGATGTTAATTCTTATCATATTCCATATCAGCATGATTTTTGTTTGATAATCTCCGCAATCGATTATCTTGGTATCAGTAGCCATGATTGTATGCGCTGACGTGTGACATATATCAACTACGATTTATTGATAAATAAAGCGATTATATCTGTATATGGGACGATCTTTATTCACTAGCATGTTTAAAATGAATTCTATATTGAGCTATTTTTCTATTGTACCGTTGTCAATTGAAGTTATCCCGGAGGATTGCTTATGAGACACCTATCAGGGTTAGCAAATACCGGCAGACAGTATCAGCGAGTCCAACTGGTAGATGCATTATTGGTGAAATCATGGCACTCCCATGGTACAATTTTTTTTTTTTTGCAAAATATCCATCAGTTCCGCACGCCGAAACGCCAGGTATGTTTGTCTTTTCTGAGGTAGTTTTCTATGGTATGGAAGTAATTCCAGGAGGGATGGTCTAAATGATCCTTTCACTCCCATATTGTGAGCAAATGTAACTCGATATGGAATCTACAACGCTGTACTTTCACATACTAGCTAAGTAACCGTGTATGACTGCAATTTACTTCTTTGAACTATTAACTTACCAAACACCGTAACAGTCCTTGTTCTTCGCTTATAACGCGGGCTTGCTCATGACCTTGTCGTATATATTGTATCGTCGACTACTGTGAACTCCTAAGGTCCTGGGTGTGCCAATTGACGTCGTGCGATGATGTCAACGTGATCGTTCAAATTAGTGCTGATACGTTTTAATATGTCGATTCATCGACAACCCAGGATTCAAAGACATTGTCAGGTATCAATATTGTGCCGACATATAGATATTATTTCGATGAAGTATAGCGTGTATCAAATATTGTGATATGAAGGAGATGATATATTTTTATTGCATGCATTTGGTTATGGCTGACGGAAATGATATGTTTTATTGCATGCATTTGGTTATGACTGCTAAGATATTTCTAAGTAAGAACCGGTGAGTCGGGTAAACAAGGACTTTGCGATATAGAAACTATGCTCATATGGGCCGCACAGAATGTGATCTATTACAGTATTGGGTACTGTTGCACATGACAATACTAATCTGTGTCTATCGATGGCAATATATTACCAGTCTCTTTGCGATATAGGAACTAATTTCGTGACCGCAACCTGCTCTCCAGCAGCCGTATACTCCTCAGCAACAACATAATATATCTCCTTTTGTAATTTCGTTGGGCTCAGTATCAAGTGAGAACGATAAGGATTGGTTATATAACCAGTAACAATCATGACTTCTCCAATCTTAGCTTCCGACTGGAGAAGTAAGTATTGCGAACTTTACGGCTCATATGAACCGCACAGAATGTGATGCTACTACGATATTGGGTACTGGTATACATGACACGACTAATCCCTGTCTATCGATGCAGGGTATTACCAGCCTAAGATATGTATTGCACTGCGAGTTATCCAGATCGAGAAGACAAAGAAGGTCGTCAAGGATACAATAATATAGACTACGTGACGACCGAACCGAAATGACAGTCACGAGCCTATCGATAAAAGTAGTTTGGCATATTTGCTTGTTTTAAAGGAGGTCGGTCAGATCATATTCATATCAAATCGCCGCGAGAATATTTGGTTTGAAATAGCATATTAAAGTTTTACGCCGTCATTTTGCAGGTATAAAAAGTTGGAAAAGGCGACAGCTACCGTGACGCAACTAAATGTGTAGAGAAAGCAAAACTGAGATATGATAGTTAGACTATCTTCGAGGCACCCTTCATCAGATATACCAAGGATATAGGCAAGTCCAACTACGTACCGATCGGACCGAAAGGATAGGTGGGAGCTTATCGATACCAATAGTTTGGCGAGTTTGTTCACTTTAAAGGAGTTTAGTTACAGTGAACCTATTCGTGAATATTTGGTTCGAGGCAACACATCGAGTTTTACGCCCTTCTCATATATGTATACCAATTTGGAAAAGGCGAAAGCTACCGTGATGCAGCTGAAGGTGTGGAAAGAGCAAAGAGATAAAGTGATCCGATTATATTCGACGGACTCTCGACTGAATATATTGGGATCAGCCACGATCCATCCAGTGGACAATAGTACCACGTTTCCTATTGAAGTCTACTATACACTTGTCGCGTGCTCAAATTCTGGACATCCGAAGAAATTTTAAGCAAGTGTGTACTATGGGTACGTCGAATATTTATAGGAAAGATAAAGATGTAAATTTCTTCAATCACATCCAGACAATATTCGTAAGACTTCAGTTAAGAGATTTACCTGTGATATCATGAAACTATCCAATCTAAATCGGGCTTTATTTTATTCACGTAGGCGCGTACCTCGAGTAGTATCCCAGATACGCAAGCATGCGTCTCGTTACGTTTGCTGTAAACTGTGAGCCTCTATCCATTTGCAACCCATTCATCGAAGGTGTATAACATAGCATCCAGAGGTGTTGTCGCTTTCAGATCGCTGATCGGATACTTTTTGGCCATGTGTCTAGAAAAATCGTTTATAATTGATGCAGAGTGAGTGGGAGCAGACTAGACGTTTGCAACGCGTTCTAATTCTGTGATAAATTATACATCATCTGAAAAGAAGATTGTGGCCGATGCAAGCTGATTGGCTGTCAATGATCCAGACTCTACTCCTACAAAAGGGTATGACAGGGAAGAAAAAGGATATGAGCACAACAAAGCACGAAAAAGGATATGAGCATAACAAAGCAAGAACAAGTATTGGAGTATAACAATGGAAGAAAAGGTCTGAGAGTATAATAAAACAAAGAAAAGGTATGACAGCATAATAAATAAAGAAAAGGTATGAGACGATAACAAAGGGATAAAACGTATGGGAGCATATCAAAGAAAGACAAAGGATGTGAGCATACTAAAGGGAGAAAAACGAGATGAGCATACCAAAGGCAGAAAAAGTGTGGGTGCATAACGAAGGGAGAAAAGTACGTGAGCATCATAGAGGAAGAAAGTGTGTAGAGTATAACAAGAGAAGGAAGAGGATATGAGCATAAGAAAGGGATAAAAATTGTGGGAGCACAACAAAAGAAGAAAATGGTGTGATAATGGTGGGTATCAATCAACAGCGCACCGATATGCTGATGCTCACCAAAATAACACTAACTTTCGAGGCGCTCCCACCAATAGGGATAATATTATTTATTTCAAAAATGACAAGTATGTATGTTACAATGTATGAACATATGGTATGGCTCTCATAGTCGCTGTAGTGGTTCAGGAAAGATTGATGGGAAGAAGTGGTCAGTAAATTCCCGTTTGAAGCTTGGGCCAAGTGAGTCGGCAATGGAAGATATGCGCTGAGTCAATTCGGGCCGGTGTTGACAAAACACAGTTACTATCGAATGTTCCATATATTCGCTTGCTGACCTACTAAGTAGAGTACTCACCTCAGTGGTACGGATCGGGTCTGCGTCGTGTAGTGCCGCGGAATGGGTTAGTGTAGAGTATGAAATACCGAGAAGGACCAGATTATTCGTCATAATCTGGTCGAGGAGCGAGGATGGGGCTAAGCCAATGCCGCACCAGACCACGGATGAATTTGGTATGTTTTGGCTGGCCTGGATCGGAAGTATCATAGGCGGAACCAACAAGCGCGATGATTTGGTTTGAACCGAAATTTGGAAGTAGTACTTCAACAGCGTGATTAGCCGGGGTATGGGGAACATCTGTTGATGTGTCAGGGACGGGAGAGGGTACGGTGGTTCTTCAGCATGCTGGAGAAAAGATCCAAGGTGTGCGTAGAGGGTACAGATACCGTGGAAGTCGTTGCACTCCTGTAATTGCTGAAGGAGGTCAGGGCCAATGGGCGGCAGTTTTGGACCTACCAGGATGCGTCGAATCAGTTGTTGGATGCAGGTAAAGTGGCTGGTAGTGAACTTGTGGCTACCGGGGCAGACAGGGCAGAGACAGCCGTCGGTGCGGTAGTCGAGCAATGGGAACATGTACGTATTCGTTACAATCATAGCACAGAGCCGGATTGGTGTAGACTCGAAGCAGCGATTGAAGCTGTCGTGTCTGGCTGTGTCTCGGTTTGAGGTTGGCGGTTTACCCATAACCAGTTGGTAGTAGTATTGGCGCCGGGCCATTGCCGCGATATTTGTTGGACCAACGTTTTGTTGAGCTCTTCCTGATGTCGTCACAGCGTTGGCGGAGGGCTACATGGTCGGGTGTACACCCGCCCGTGTTTTTGTGTACAGTTTTTAGGTGAGCATAGATACTGTATGGGAAGCACAGTGATGGTTTATCGTTGGCCCAGGCGGGTTGCGTCAGAGGGGTAAGTGGATTTTGTGCTGGCCATTGAGTCGAGCTGTATTCCCAGGCAACCTCGGAGGTAGTCCGCAAATGGTCGCGCCGGGAGGAGACCGCAAAAGTGAAGTAAGTTTGTTTGATGTTTGGGAAACTGAGGGTATTTAGTGCCCGTGATGATGGCTGCTGCTTGGATGAGTGCTGAGTTAAAGCGCTCATACAGGGGGTCCAACGCATCCTTCCATATAGGTGGAGCCCAGGCAATAATGTTCAGCCCGTATGTAGCCGTGGATAGGATGAATGTTCTGAACATCACCAGTCGATTGCGGGGGTGTCGCCAGCTGAAGCCATGAAAACCATAAGCGCGGAAAGAAGCGATACCCAGTGACAATGCTGCAACCAGGGATTCCATATGTCTGGCGAGGCTGATTCCTGATACTCCGTGAGAGAGTGGGAACCCCAGATATTGGAGTGTGTCGGTTCGGCATGTGTGGGCGCCATCTTCAGGGGGAGGTAACGTGTGGTCCAAGGTGCGTCTGCAAGCGTCGGCGTGATAAGCTCACCATTTATACGGAGGGTTGGCGCCGCGTGTCGCAAGTCGGTAGATCGTACTCGGGGTTTAATGACACCCTGTTCGAGGCCATATTTGCGTCCCCACGCATCAATGTCATCTAAGAAGCTGGAGCGAAACCGATCGAGGGGCTTGGATCCGTGTGTCGTCAACAAATAAATAAGAGCAGAGAAGCTTGAGACGAAATTGTGCTAGCGTGACAACTAAGGAATCCATGTAGATAACAAAGAGCTGGGGGCCGACGATTGAGCCTTGTAGGATGCCATTCGTTCTATGGAATACAGACGAGAGCGTGCCGCGGTATGTCACTCGGGTAGGGACCCTCCCAAACAGCGCGCGGAGGCAGTTGATCCAGTTTTCGGGCATTCCAGCGTGGCGCAGAAGTACCCATAGGCGTGGGAGAGCGACCTTGTCATATGCCTTGGTTATGTCCAGACAGACGTCGTTCCATTCCTCTTCTGACTGTGTCTCAGATTCCATGGCGGCAAGTGCTTCGGTATGACAAGAGTACCGTGATTTGAAGCCAGCTTGGGTAGCATGGGTAGCAGAGCCGGGGTGGCTTGTAAACAGATTAAGAAAGCACTATTCAAAGATGCGTCTGACTATTTTCGTAAGCGTGATGGGGCGGAAGTCGGCGGGGGAGGTGATATCTGCATCGGCTTTCTTTGGGTACGCTGTCAAGTTCAGGGCTGCAGGGAAGGTACCTGCCTTCAGTAGCTAAGTGAATGCTTCGGCAAGGAGTCTAATCAGTGGGCTATTGGCGTCGGGGCGTCCTAATGTCCGGCGTTCGGTAGAGCGCTCCACTGCGGCCTTCAGGAGAAGGATGTGGATTCCGTCGGGGCCAGGTCCCTTATTGGGATAGCGTAGTATTGCCTCCATTACATCGTCGGGGCGTATGGTGGAAGTGACATCAGGAGAGGGTTCGGTATCCGGTGGAACCACGTACGGGTTTGTAGAGTTGAATAGGGCCTCAAAGTAGCCAGCGAGGGTAACGCCTGTGTCATCGGTACCCGGTATGCAGGGTTGGCGCGGAGACCGTCGTTGGTACGCAATATCTTTGAACATTTGAGCATTGCTTTGGGCGGTTAGACGTGGGCGGAACGAGTGGTTTGGCAGCCGCTGAACCCAGGGTCTGTTTAAGTCATAATAGAACCCTCCAAAGATTTGTGGATTAGTGGCATAGCGCCAGATGCGGTCGAGAATCCGTAGCAGCCCTTCCGCTGGTCCATGTAAAGTGAGATACAACCGTAGTAGGTTCTGATACGCTCGGATTTCGGCTTGGAATAGTCGCGCGCGAGATTTGTTGCGTAGGTGATACAGTCGATGGCGATATTGGGGAGACGTTGGTCCGGAGGCGGCGGCATTACTTGCATTTGTTGGGGCCGATGGATTTGATTCGTGGGAAATATCTGGAGATCGAGTCAAATGGTGTGGTCACCACAGATACCGTAGTCCCTCAGCTTGTAAGTTTATAGGGAGGCGGGGGTTGGTAGGTCGATGATACGCATGTTCTGTACCAGTTGAGCCGCAAGCATAGAGGTAGTCCAAGTGCCACGTATTACGCAGAGTAGTCTCAATCGTTTTCATACGTAGTCTGTGATTTGTGGATGCGTTGCCATACTTCCAGGCTTTGAGGTTGAAATCTCCCCACACGACATCTGGTTGGAAACCGCCGATCTCGGGGGGATTCATGTATCGCCTGACGTCTTCTTCAGTAAGTGATTTGAGTGGAGAGTAGAACACGGCCATATGAACGCCAAAGCACACAAAGTACACCGCGTACGGTGAAGAGTGTACAAGTTGAAAATTCGATGGGTGGTGCCTGGAAAAGATACCAATACCACAGTGTGAAGGGTGTAAGATATTATGCCGTGTAGTGTGATGTAGTATATGATAGCGTGTGTTCGAGCGTATATGATTAAGAGATTTGGTGTTATGCCAGGTTTCAACCACACACATAACATCAACCTGACTTAAAATCGATATAACGTTCAAACACTTATCGGTATGTGCTGCGTTGTCCATGTTGAGTACTTGTGGGTTGAAGAGCGTCATCCTCATTGGTCCTAATATTGTTCATCATCGATCAATACTACTGGGCTCTCTTCTTTAACGATGTCAGCCATTTTTATATCATTGCCTGTCGTCGAAGAGTCTGTCGTGGAAAGCTGAGGCTGCGTATTGCCATCCATCGTGTCGAATGATTGTGTCGGGGAGACCGTTGGTATATGAAGCCGTCCGGGTTCCGCACGCGCTGATTCTTTAGCGTTTACCGGGATTCTCGGGTTTGGTGAGAAGAGGTTTGCATCATGCTTTTCTTGGTAAGCCTTCTGGAGACGATCCGCGGTAGAGTGGAGGATGTCTGTGTTAGTGGAGTTGACAAGTGGGCTCAGTAGTTCATCCATGCTGCGGGCAAGAATTTTTGGCGCACGTTCATGTGTGTAGCGGGCCTCCCGCTTGGTGCGGAGATAGTGGATTAAAGCTGCTTTCGTAGCGTCGGGATGTTGTTGGGAGCGGGGGTCGATGTTTTCATCATGCTGCCATTTCCACGTAAGTGCTGCATGTCGTTTCACCTGGGCGACAGTGTCGCTAGGAACACAAAGGCGGATGAAACTGGTGGAGCTTCCGCGGCGATTTGGCTGAGATACCGATCTAGACGGAAGTTACCAGAGAAAGTGGTGGCGATTGAGGACTGATTGGGCATGCCAGTATTTTTCAAATACTGATTGGGATGGGGGCTTGTCGTTAGGGAAAATTGCTCGGAAGAATCGCCATACCGGAGTTATGTCATCCATTTCATAAAGAGTTTTGTCCGGCATCGGGCGGCCCACCATTTTAGTCAAAAGGTGTTCGGGCACTGGCGGCTGCGGTTGGGACTGAGAAGCTGGTGGAGTCGGACGTTTTTTAGGGCTCGGGTTTGCAGGGTTGTCCACTTTTGAGCGGTAGCTGGGAGGCTCACTACTGCTATTGGGCGCCTGTGACCGCGGTCTTTTTGCAGGCGGAGCAGGCGGGCTTGTGGAGCCAAATCGGAAAGTGTCGGATCACCAATAGTGCTGCTCAGCTGACGCACTATCATCCAAGTCTAAACATAAATAGATCTATAAATACAGTGAGGCAGATTGCAATTGGCGAAGTATTCAATATGAACCTAATACACAGTGAGTAGTGTATGCATTTCGATTAGAAGTGTATTGATTGCACTGAAAGTTCCCACAAACGGTTGTATAGAAGAGCCAGACGTTTCTTTTGGCCTTTTGGAGGTACATGCACGCCATAGTCCTTGAAGATTGGAATGATTGATGTATGAGGCAACCTTCTGAATATATAAATCCGCCTAACAAGAAGTTGATAGAACCGCATATGCTGCGTACATCATTCACATAGTGTGTTCTACCTTTCCAGGATCGATCATGTCCCCATCACCAGACACACAGTTAACAGCAGTTGTGTTTCGTTATTTCTGAAGTGACATTTCTTATTGTTGATATTGAAGTTGTATTTGTTTAGCCAAGACCTCTCATATAGATATGTCCTGTTCTTATTACATCTATATACACCTATACGTTGTCTATATTTTATATCTATTGGAAGAATGGTGGTAACATATGTAGACCAACCAATGCTCCTTTAAAGGACTATTGTTCTCCGCCTCGCCCATATGTATTGAACTGATATACGGCCAAAGTGTAGTGTTCAATAGGATGGGCTCATACTCTACTGCGTGATTTTCGTCTTCCAACCAAGCCTTATTTCATTCTTTGACCACCTGTTCATGACGCCATGCAATATTATTGCGTATAGGACGATCGAGTTTCGGGAAGTTGTGGTCAAGACCAAGTGACACCTAATAAAGAGTGTTAAGTCTGAAATAAGTGAACTCAATCAGAAGTGCCGATATGAACGGCGCGTCTGCTGTATTTATTAATCACTTCTTTGTGTAAGATGAGATTTTCTCTAACAACGGCAGATTGTGGAAATCTCCGTATCTAAGATTTTGTTCTCCTAGTTACTAATTAATGATGACACTCGGTGAGTCATCATTCTATCTCACTAAATTACATTCTATTATCTAATCCGGTCCTCGGGTCCGATCATCAATAAATCCTCTTAGGTCTGAGCCTCTGGGTCTGCCGTTCTTAGGTCTGAGCCTCTGGGCCGGCCGCAGTAATTCCTCTTAGGTCTGAGCCCTTGGTTCAGCCTCAATAAATCCTCTTAGGTCCGAGCCTCTGGCTTTAGGTCCGGTCTTCTGGTCCGGCTCTTAATCTCCGTCTACGGTACTTTGTCCACAGCCCCGCCAAGTTGAGTGCTAGTGTTTTTCCACCGATTATTTGAGCCATAATTCTGTAATAAATTCAGAATAATAATAGAAATACAAAAAAAATGTCCTACACGGACGGCGGGATTATTGCAACGTTATAACTAATATTTACTAATTATCGAATACATATGTCGTAAATACCCGTAGCTAAAGTAACACGCAGGTAACTGTAAACAGACGAAAGTACCTGTTTTATATAAAAATATTTAGAACATGTTTTTATTGTGTTTGTATATACCTAACTCTTGTTCTTGTTGTTTTACGTCGTATTTCTAAAGAAATCAATGAATAAATTAATAAATACACATATATTCAGTTGTAAATTTATATCTTATCGTTTTCCTACCTTGCGATTATATTGATAGAAAATTCTACTGAATATATTATGACATGTTTTAAAAAAATTGGTTGTCAACCTTCCTAATTCGTTGCTATTTATAACGCCCTATGTGTAATAGTCAAGTGAAAATATATCTCCAATGTGTGTCTTAATTTGGCACATCTCGCATGTATGACTATGAGTCTCTCGTGAATGTTTAACATTAAACCGTTTAAATGCTATCTCGGTATAGTGTTTAAAAAACGGTTTAACGTTTATTTTTTTCTCGTATATTTCTACCGATTTTATGTATCAAAATTATAAGAAGTTTATGAAACTGCATTTAAAAACGGTTTAACGTTTATTTTTTTCTCGTATATTTCTACCGATTTTATGTATCAAAATTATAAGAAGTTTATGAAACTGCATAATTCCTATACGTGCCTCGTTATTGAATTCTTTATATGTTTGCGTATTATGTATGTGTATGGTTCATTAATTCCTGTCTAAAGAAGAATATTCGTGGCCTTATGCCCAATACTGTGACTTTCCAGTTTAAGAAGCGGATGTGGAGCTGCTATATTATGACTAAGGTATCTGAACTGTTGTATGATTGTGTATGTAACATTGTATGTGTACTAATTACATATTAATCTGTGATTTCATGCATTCTGTGAAGTATAAGTGCAGCGTACGTGCGAATAAGCTATTGTGTTGACATTCGCAGTCGATATCATTAGTTAATTTCATTCATTTCTGTATATGTTATATTTTTGGGTTGATAATATATTGTGACTACTTGTATATTAACGATGTTAGCTATTTCGGTGTAACTAGTAATACTAGCATCCCAATGTCGTAAGTGATTATGTATATCAACGTACATATTAATAAGTATCTTTTGCTTCATGTGTGCCGTTGTTTATAAGTAATTATAAGCAACAAAATTATCATTGATGCTAAGCAGCTGTAAAATGTGTCGTGTTGTATTGCATTATGTGATATTTAAGCTAAATCATTACCGCATAAACCAATCTCACACCGTGTATCCATGATATCGTAGTGATTTTGTCTGTTATTCTTTATTGTTGTATATGTTGTAAAATAAACAACTCTGTTATAATCACTGTACCATGTGTATGCAAAGTAATCTGGCATCAAATTGAAATTTACTGGTCCGAATCTATTTGAATATATTTGGTATCTGTGTGTCGTCCACCAGCCACTATTCTGTGTTCAATTGTGATGTGTTCACTATGTTCTATCTGTGTATTAAACATTTCCGTGCTTAGATCTATCTGTAATTTAAAATGCCATTGTTTTCAAATTCGATTGAATTTGATCTCGAGTTCAAACACTCATATGTGTGACCCTATGGTGTGTTGTTATGCGTAAGCCCTCTAGCTATAACGCTCATGTCCTCCGTTAACATGCGTGAAAAAATGAGTGTCGTTGCGTTTGTATTTGTTGAGATATCCGTGTTTTATCTATGTGTTATATGTTGGTTACTATGTTTACGAATGTTAACGTTTAAATCCGTTAAACGTCTATACAAGACGGTAACGTTTTGGAAAACGTTAATGTCAGGTCGAACTTTCCTGCTGATGGTGTACCACTTGAGTTAGAGACGGATACGAGCGATAATGGAATTGGTGGCGCACCGTTTCAAATGATTGACGGTCGCAAACACTACCTGATGTTCTTCTCGAAGACACTCAACGAGACACAACACACATATGCAGCCCCGATGAAAGAATTATTAGCACTTACCTATGCTTTGGTTCACTTTCATGATCACCTCATTGGACAGCGGTTTATGGTACACACCGACCATAAGGCTCTCATATACATGAACACTCAGCTGAAGTTGAATAGTATGTTGCAGCGCTGGCATCATATTATTGCACAGTTCAATTTTACTATTACACATGTACCTGGAGAAATGAACAAGTTGCCAGACATGTGGAGTCGTGTTCATGAGGGTACGGCGGACATCAACTACCCCGCGATATATGTATATATATATATATATATATATATATATTACAATCAAATCAAACTGGTTACAGTTTCGACGCGACATTCTTTGAGTATATTGCTGTCAGAAATTGTATATTTAGAACCGGAATACATGAGTAGGCATACACCGATACACGTGACTTCATGTCCATGTAAGCATTTAACTACACACTGGCAAGGTTCAATACTAAAAAGTGATATATATTCGAATATATGGGAGTTATTCATATTTTATCACTTAGAAGCAGCACTTGTACCAGTGGTAATTTATTTTAACCATATTATTAGTTGTTCATCTGTGTGGACCAACTGCTATCGAGATACGAAATGAAAATCGTACTGATATGTTAACGCATATATTTATATATTAAAAAGACATGAAACCTAGATGAAACAAAAAATATTAATAAAAAACAAATTATATTAAAAAAAACATTTTGTTTAAAAAATGAACTACATATAAATATATATAAATAAACATGTGCGTAATGGAAACAGCTACTATAAGCGATAAACATTACTTCCATTTAGTTACATATTTTGATAATATATTTTATTATTATCTCAGCATCTGCCGCGTGGCTCAGTTGGTAGTAGCGCAAGACTGTTAATCTTGAGGCCAAGGGTTCGATCCCCTTCGTAGCAATTTTATTATTTTACCTCGATGCTGAATTCAGGTATTATGTTTTATTATTATTTTACCTCGATGCTGAATTCAGGTATTATGTTTGTCATTTCAGACTTCTCCACAATTCCAGTATGGGTACTCTTAGGATTCTTTTCGAACTTAGCCGTACTGATTTAAGTATATTTTCTTATAATATCTTCATGTCATCATTTTACTATATTACATGATCATCCAGAAACAGATAATAAAATTTGTAAAAGCCAATGCCCAGAGTCGAACTGGGTATCTCTTCATTACTAGTGAAGCGCTGCACCGGTTAGCTTCATCGGATGTACTTTAAGTTCATCATTTGTATAATATCCCTGTTTTAAAATTCAATATTGCAATACCGGATAAAGCTTATACTTCTTCCATCCGATCGTCACTTGCTAAATACACGATACCGTGTCAACTATCGAACAAAAATAATTCCACACAATAATTTATTTCAGCTAACTCTTTCCAATCTCATATGAACAAAATCTTCCCAACCCGCTGCATGATGAACAGCAGCAATTCATACATCATTATTCGCTACGCACTACTCATATTTATGGAAGAGATATTTTACACGGAATCGACAACAGTGCCTCGTACTCTTTAATCAGTCACTCTACCACAATTTTTATTCAGTCTGAGTGATAAACATAAAGCTACACGTATCAGCCGCCTCGCCAAACCGGGGTTCAGGCCTGGGCGGTAAGTTTTCTCCCTAGCTACTTGAAAAGAAATCGCCTTGTCTGTAATTTCACGTTCATTGTCCACTTGAAAGATCGGCTTCAACCGGAGCGAGCCATATACCAACATGCTGTAGCCTGTTAGAAAATGCCACGACTATGTCTTCCTTCAATCGGATTAGATAAATATATTAAGCAAGTTGAAGATCGAGAGATTTATCTACAATGTGAAGCACTTGATACTTCAGTCCATTATTATGTAAACACGTGACGAACCCCATAAACAATCTTTCCCTAAAACCCTAAAAGCTAAATTTTGGCGGAATCCACGAATCGAACGTGGGGCCTGACCCACCCTAAGGGTCAATCATACCACTAGACCAATTCCGGTTAGTGGAAGTTCGATCTTTAATATTATATATCCAAGTGTGTAGCTTGGAATTTCTTTGTTTGTGAACGCAATGTCATTTTAACTATTTATTAGCATTTCTTGTAATTTTAACCCCCCCCCCCCCGGAATGCAGTGTGATTTTACTGATGTACTACTTGCTTTATCTTAATTTTAATCGCATCCATTTATCAAGATCAAATTGACTCCAGTATTGAGAAGACTATCCAATTTACCTGAATCCAGACTATATTATTAAATCAGGTATTTCGTAAACCATTCAGAAAAGACGCCATAGTCATATCACCACTGGTTTAACCCCCAATATCATGACCTGTAGAGGCGTTATATGGGTGTTTTATTCACATTTACGATCATATGACACCTTATAATAACATATACGACTCTCTAGACATCATACACTTTGTACAGTAGCCACATAACCCTTGGTCGTCGATTGAATCAGAAGCACGTGTATACACATTTGTTGTATGGGTATGTACGTTACTAATTATCAGTCATGCTTCTGTGGTTGTTTAGTTGGTATATTAAAAAATTCAACGTTGTACTAAGTATTACATACTATGTAATACAAGCAAAACACAAGACATAATGATGCACAATATAATACATCAGATCAGACTGTTGTGATTGAATTGTGTATATCAGATATTGTTAATGCGTCCTACATCCTTATTGCTATATAATGTAGTCTTTTACATGGTGGACTACTTTCTCTTTTCTTATTTGAGTTTTCTAGTATGACACTCGCTTTTTTATAAGCGTTTCAGTTGTAAAATCGACAGGATACACCTCATCCTGTCCATGCGTTTGCTGTAGACCTACGTATATTATATTTAGAGCTCACTACTTCGGTGGTATACGATATATTTAAACGGGTGCTTAATAACTGGTGCATGCCCTCTAGAACCTGGCTCTTTAGTGACCAACGAGGTATCTTCACCACGTTTTATGGCTTCAGGTTTTGTTGTATTCTGCAGCTTTCTTTTCCTCTGCCTTACGCTTGATAGCTACTACTTTCTTGTCTGTCATCATAGGAGAAACGAATACTCTCATTTCATTCTCACCTGGGACTGGACATCAACCAAAATGATATAAACGCAACTGATCCAGTAAATCACCAGGTTGCATCTTACGGGAATATTTTGTTTCACCTCGCTCGAAATATGCACAAATAACCTAGTCATACCTCAAGAAGAATGTGGCACCGTACTGTTTGCCATTTGATCGACGTCTTGCTCATCAGTCATTCTGTCGCATGGTTTGTACAGTTTTAGCTAATACTAGTTACGGAAACAAAACTTCTCCATCACGTATAGTATCTTCGTGGCTATATATCAACCCGCTTGTATGGCTATCACTCGTTACAACAACAATTGTACGGCTCGTTTCTTGCGATGTTCGGTGTGTTGCCCCATTCTCTTATCAATCTTCTATGCCTTCACGGTGATTGTATTTGTATTACCCGTTGCTCCCATTACTGGGGCTGTAGGTGTTATGTTCGTCGCAGCCATTCTCTGTAACTCTTCACTGGCGAGGACATACAAATCATTGACAACAGCCTTTCTGTTATGTTATCATATGTCCTCCCACCTTATCTGTAATAAAATCCGTCAATGATATGGTCTCTAGTGGGCCCTGATTCGCCAGTCCAGTCCTTGGTCTCATTGTCGTCAGCTTCATTGTCGTATTGTCATCGGCTACATTGCCATCGGTCTCACTAACTTTCTTAGCGTCCGAGTTGTTCATTCAATGTTTGCAACTACAATTACTTTACGTTTCGACCAGTCTATGTTGACTGTTACCCCATCACCGATATTTGAGTATATGTATGTTTATAACGTATTGCCTTTGCTGAATCAAGTCTATCTGCCCCCTTCTAGGTTGCACTTCACGTATGCTTAATATATATCATTAACGCGACCAGACAAATTTTTACATTGCGTAACTAATAATAGCACCTGCGTCTGGAATGGTGTCTGTATATTTTTTTATCTATTCTAGTTAGCTGAATAACTGAGTTCTATTATCCATTGTTCCAAGGTAGTGTAGCACTCACCCGTTAAGGCGTTGCTACTTTCTTGGGTCGTGATACGATGAGATGTACTGAATAAATTTCCTAAATACATAAAATGATCATCGAATAGCCCCTTCCCGTCTTGCGTTTATTTGTGTGTATATTTAGTAGTTTATATAGCTAGGTTCAGATTCAACAAGGGTAGTAATATCGCAACTTCCTACATCAATAACCTCTAGTATTGTCAGAAGATAGTATAGTGGTCCTGATTGCAGGTTCTTCCGTCTTCAGCTGCTGTGGGTATGTTTCAACCAACCCTGTCACAGTGCATCCATATTGATTTCACTCTGCTCTGATATCCAACCTTTGCACACAGTGTATCACACTGCACCACACCTATTCACTGTCTAGCCAAGAGCTATTAATTTCGATACAATCTCACTACAAAAAGTATTGCGTCATGATACCATGCAATCTAAAGAAGCGTTTTTATAACTATATCTGTGATTTTCTCGCGCTGATGTAGTTTTCTATTTCATATTCCCATCCGTTGTTGAAGATGAATTTAAACTCTCATTATTATCTACACATCTCTTCTCCGTTCCTGTTAGAATATCGGTAATTACTTTCTATTGAATATCCACTCTTACACTATGTTCGTTATATATACACAGTTTTTCGAAACAAATATATAAAACAAACAAACAATCTTCTTTAACTTCTTTGAAGTTGGTGTGGCAAAATTATATTATACAATAGAAAGTTGCATGTAGATATATTAAACAAAATCACAGCTGTTACTCTTCTCTCTCAAAAGTTATATTTGTGCGTTCGTGGGTTGAATCGATGCATACCCAACAGTTGTTCCAGAAATGGTTTCAACAGTTGTAGATGTGTTGTCGATCGACGGTTCTCAATGGCGTCTACACAAGAATCGTTTATGATTGCATGTATCAATGCAACCACACCATGCACTAGGGCAGTAAGTGACTTCTCGTCTTTGTTTGTGTAAAAACTCCCCCTGGATAAGCGATCTTCATGTGTTTGTATTGCTAAATACCGTTTATATATCATTTCACTGGGCAACTTGCGTGTGCGTGGCGGCAATGTCACGCCTTCTTTCACTGACAGTTTCACAACCTGTCTCCATGATAGTGTTCCTACAATATATTCAGACAATATAAATGATATAGCAGTGTAAGCGTGACCTGTTATACTTTGGTGTTATTATTGGCATGTCGCTTAAAACCCTATCGATGTCGCTGTATGATTATTAAAAACGTGTATCCAATAGCGTTGACAGTTTGAGTGCCCTCATTTCTTTCCGTGTCTTTGCAGACAGACCTGATATAGTTATAGCGCGAGATACGCGCTTCTGTATACTCTCTTTGGGTGATGTATTGTATACTTTTGTAGTAGTGTTTGCTACGTACTCATTCGACCTCTCGAATACTGATGTACTGTTGTTTGTTGCGCTACCAGCATCACTGCTCATTGGCCCTATAATGCCACAAGCAGCCTCGTTTAGCAGCAGAATAAGATTTGAAGGATGCAATATATACGACAGCCTAAGTGCCCCACTGGCAGCTTTCTTTACCATTGTGATACAGCTTACTTGGTTTGGTTCACACGTTATTTGAAGGCAGATTCCGTTTAGTATCACTAGATCAACTAAACGCATCCCACATATCAGTAACAGATGTCATAAACCTACGCATTACAACATCTGTCATGTCTATCTACAATAGAACCCACAATGTTCTACCACTCTCGTCGCTGTTCAATTACTACAGTCGCCCCATTGGCTACTGTTCGATTCATGGATGTGATGTTGCATATTGGACGTCATCTTTTCAAATTATGACTAGCGACTGTATACATACCTTAATAAATGCACTGACATCGCTTGCCTTTATTACAATCATCACAACATGTGCCCTATACATACAGTAAGCCATGCTTAATAAGGTCAAAAATTTGGGTTGGTTTCGATCGATGACCATCTGGCGAATTTGCGTGTACAATCACATCTATGCGTTTCCAATGTGGCACTGAAATATATTTACGGGAGTCAAGTGCACTAATGTAATATATACATATGCGCTTACAAGCCCTATAATGTGTTCTACACATCGCCGAATCCGATGTTTGGCGCACTCATAAACGACATAATACTATGCAAACTAGTCATGATGTGACTTCTGTGGCGCATTTTCCTATGCGCTTTACTTTTTTGTTCATAAATGCATAGGTTTATGCTCAATTACAAATCTAAAACAAGCAACGACATGTTCTTAACA
>LUCW03000832.1:0-48482 GCA_001586965.3 Sphaeroforma sirkka | reverse complement strand
TATCATATGGATATTACATATATATACGTTGCATGTACTTCCAGTTTTGTTTTAAATTACTTCAAATCTTTCTTGGGCAATTGGAAACCTGTGGACGAGGCATATGATTTGTAAACGTGAGTTACAGAACAAGCGTTCGTATTCGTGTACAACTCCCAATTAAAATACTTTGCAAGCGGCGACGCTTGTGTTGTACACTTTATATATATATATATATATATGTACATACCTACATACATACATACATACATACGTACATATATGCATCATTACATACATACATACATGCATACATATAAACATATACACATATATATGTGTGTGTGTGCGTGTATTTATATACATACACATACATATACATATACATATACATATACATACATATATATATATATACATTCATATATATGTATACATAAATACATGTATATGTATATATATGTATATATATATATATATATATATATATATATATATATATATATATATATATATATATATATATATGTATATATGTATATATATATATATATGTATATATATATATATATATATATAATTATGTATACATATATCCTTAAATATATATATACATGCAAACGTCACCCCTTCAATGAAAGATAAAAAACAGCCAGGTATAGTATTGGTTTGTTGAACAAGATCGTTTTATTATCGTAAACAAAATCGTTCCTAAGACCCGTGCTTTGTTCCAGACTGAACTATTTCCACAGGATAACTAAAATGGTTGTCTCTCATCATACCCTTACATAGGGCAAGTATTTAATATTTACAGTTGACGGAATGAATGAAGGAGGGCCCACTTTAGAATTGGAAGTTGGATAAGTCGTTAACGAGTGATGACTGGATCTGCTCTTTCTTCTTCTCATCTTGTTTCTGTCGGTTCAAGAGAAAAATCAAATTAGTATCTACAAATTGAACGTCGTCATCATGAAGCGAACTTAGAAGAGGCGCAACACAGAACAATATAACCCTAATTCGAAACCAGTCAAAAACAATTAATGAAAATAAGTTCACAAACAATTATACATACCGAGAACTTCTCAGCTTCGCTAATCATGCGCTCGATATCAGTGGCATTAAGACGTCCGGCGTTGTTCTTGATAACGATGTTAGCGGTCTTTCCAGAGTTACGATCCTTGGCAGTAACGTTCATGATACCATTAGCGTCAATATTGAAGATGACCTCCAACTCTGGTGTTCCAGCGGGCTGAGGAGCAATTCCACCGAGAGTGAATTGACCAAGCAAGTTGTTGTCCTTTGTGAGTGTTCGCTCTCCTTCGTATACGGGGAACTCAACTGTGGTCTGGTTGTTCTCCGTTGTGGTGAACACACTTGTCTTGATGGTGGGTACTGTGCTGTTGCGAGGAACAACAACTGACATAAGACCTCCCTGGGTCTCAATACCTAGAGAAAGGGGTGTGACATCAAGCAGAAGCAAATCTTGTGTGGCAGCTGACGACATGCCGGTAAGCACGGCAGCCTGAACGGCGGCACCGTAAGCAACAGCCTCATCGGGGTTGATGGACTTGCAAAGGGCTTTTCCGTCGAAGAAGTCCTGAAGCAGAGACTGAATCTTGGGTACACGGGTGGAACCACCGACAAGTACAACATCCTCCACAGCGATCTTTTCGATCTTGGCATCCTTAAGAACCTGCTCGACAGGCTTCAAGCAGCCTACGAAAAGGTCGTTACAGAGCTCCTCGAACTTAGCGCGAGTGATCTTGGTCTGTAAACGTAAAACGTAAATTTAAAACATATAGTGCGCGACGTGTTAGTAAACTGAAGATGCGAAGCATTTGAGTAAACACTTGCACGGTAATATTGTATCGAACACTTTGAGATAATGTCAGCTATAAACCCAGCTAAAACGTCAAAAAAGCATTCGAAATTGCTGTTGTCCTCTTCCGACAGAATACATCTATGATACATAAGAAAAATTCCTGTAATAGAGGACACAATCACTATACAAAACAAAGTGAACTCCCTATTCACTATAAAATATACAATGACTACATGCGGCATAACGTTTTACGCAACGAGAACACTTACGCTGAAGTCAATTCCCTCATCAAGAGCATCGACCTCGATTAGGGTCTGGGTCATGGATGATAGAGTTCTCTTTGCGCGCTCGCAGGCGGAACGCAGACGACGAAGGGCACGTGCGTTATCACCTAGATCCTTTCCATGCTTGCGCTTGAAAAGCTCCTTGCAGTGGTTGACCAGACGGTCATCGAAATCCTCACCACCCAAGTGAGTATCTCCAGCAGTGGCCTTGACAGTGAACACACCACCGTCAATGGTTAGTAGAGACACATCGAAGGTACCACCTCCAAGATCGAAGATAAGCACGGTGCGCTCACCCTTCTGCTCGTTCTTGTTATCAAGACCGTAGGCAACAGCAGCGGCAGTAGGCTCGTTGATGATACGAAGAACCTCTAGACCAGCGATGGCACCGGCGTCCTTGGTAGCCTGACGCTGAGAATCGTTGAAATATGCGGGTACAGTGATGACAGCCTTTCCAACCTTCTTGCCAAGGTAAGACTCGGCAGTCTCCTTCATAGAGGTAAGCACGGCAGCGGAGATCTCCTCGGGCTGGAAGGTCTTCTTCTCGCCCTTGTATTGAACCTCGATGGCACACTTAGTGTCCTTCTCCACAACAGTGAATGGAAAATGCTCTAGATCCTTCTTTACCGAAGGGTCATCGAATCGGCGTCCAATAAGACGCTTGGCATCGAAAACTGTGTTGTGGGGGTTCATGGCACCCTGACCCTTCGCGGAGTCACCAATGATGCGCTCCTCATCGGTGAAGGCAACAAATGATGGGGTAGTTCGGTTTCCCTGATCGTTGGCAATAATTTCAACCTTGTCATTTTGCCACACGGCCACACACGAGTATGTGGTACTGTATATCGAAGAAGAATATAAATACGCAGATGAGTTTCAAATAAGATGCATCTTGAATCTGTGCATCTTGAATCTAGCACCAAAACACGCATGCATCAAACGACATTCATGAATAAAAACGAGAAGAGCGCTGCTAAGTATAGCCGAAGCATGCGCATATCACCGCTGTGATACAAAGGTTCGTATTTACTTACCCGAGATCGATTCCAATGGCAATTTCAGAGTCAGTCATTGTGTATGTTGGTGTGTGTGACTCAGATGGGGATATGATAGATGACAAGTGTGTCACGAGGTCATATAAGGTTTTAAAAAAAAATTGGCTGCTTCGTTTGTATTCCACATGATGTTTTACAGACGCGAATCAGGGAAAATTAAAAAATACATACCCAACGAAAATCAAACCGGGTCTGGCACTTGGCAGTCTGACTACCGCCTAACGGCCTGTCACAAACATCCCATGAGATTCTCATCCAGAGACCAGAGCCTCACAGACTCGCAAATAGCACATGTGTTTGTTTTGATATATTAATTTATCCCTTCACTCCAAAACCCCCGAA
The DNA here is from genome assembly GCA_001586965.3 of Sphaeroforma sirkka. NCBI lineage: Eukaryota > Ichthyosporea > Ichthyophonida > Sphaeroforma > Sphaeroforma sirkka. The sequence goes on along the minus strand of LUCW03000832.1, from coordinate 45,000 downwards.
ACTCGAATAAACGTCACTATGGTTTTATTCCTTTAGGGTCATGGTATGTCCATGTGAAATTGTATTTTTAATCACGGGAGTGGTCCTGAAGCCATTTTGCAGAACCAGGTTTTCGTGATCATTGGTTTTTAACTGAGAAGATAATGGCTTGACTAATTTAAAACTAATAGTATGATAGTTTAATACTTCGTAAAAATTAGTCCATAAGAGCTTGAGTGGATCTCCTGATTCCTTGTGTTCGATACATACGTAGAAAAAATACATCAACAAATGTTGTCGTATGTGGATACAAATTGGTTGTAGCTGTGACTTAGAGGTCTCACAAATAGAGAAGGCTGTGAATACATTCGTACATATTTATTCATTTATAGTGATATGCGGAATTGTACACGTACAAATATATATCTTTATACATAGACATATGTACATACATACATATATATATATATATATATATACACATATATCCATATATATACTTATATATATATATATATATATTATACATGACAGTTAGTATTGTTGTGCTATATCTACACATGGATAAATATACATAGTTGTACGCCTGAATATATGTATTTATGATTTTCGTCTGGATGCTTGTCGACATAGTATAAATATATATATATATATATATGTGCGTGTGTGTGTGTGTACGTGTACGTGTATCTGGATGTATCGCACATATTATATATATATATATATATATATATATATATATATATATATATATATATATATATACATTGACGCGCTTTATATCCGTGTGTGTAGATGTATATATATATATGTGTGTGTGTTTTTGTGTGTATTTCTATATACATGCACATGTATGTTAATAGTGGAATTTGTATATATGTGTCCATTAAAATACATGTATACGTATCTAGTATATAAATAACTATACACGTGTATGATATTGTGTATACGTGTACTCATAAACATATATTTGTACATAGCCAAGTACAACGATCCTTGTTGCTTGTGTGTGAAATACATATACACATCCCTGTCACCTGTAAATATATTTCTATATACTTTAATTCAGTCATATTGGTGCATATATAGCTAGATCTGGAATGAATACCTTTGTCCACTGTTGTATATATTGCTACACCAATATTTTTGTCAGGTTGCAATCATATTAAAGAAAGACAAAAGCTAACTAATTCCCGTCTACGGTCAGTACTCGCCTACCATCTTATGTAAGACTGGTATACTCGTGTTCGTCGCGTCATCTCACGGGCTACAGAATTTTATGCAGGCCGGCCCCGCTTTCTGCTGTTTATGACAAATGCGCTTGTACGCACTGCAAAGTGTTGGTTTTACATTTCAAACTTACAAATGGCTTGAGTCTGTGCAGTAGTCGCAAATTTGAGATAAATTGAATGTTTGGCGCTAGTACTTACGTCTAGATTGCTGTTCAGTGTAAATCAATGTCGTTATGTTTGTACTCTTCTTTTGATTGCCTTGCTGAACGTGTGCGCAACGTCTTATATGAGTACACGGACCTATGACAATATGTGTCATTTTTCAGCTCAATGTCGACTGCCCTCGTCAGATATTCAATTGAACATGGGCACTATAGCATATATTTGGCAGGACATTATCTTTTCAATTTCGGTGACTAGGGTTCCTTCCATAGCTCAATATTTTTCGTGGTCTTTGCATACAACATTACTTTTGAATATAGCATAGTTATAGGCTGAAATTGAAATTCCTATCGACCTCTCTAAGTTGAAGTAATATTCGTGTAGACTTTATTCTCGGAAAACTATGTTCCTAGTATGTTTACAAAACATCTACCGGTGCCCAGGAAAAGTGTAGTGTATCAACAGCTCAGCACTCCGGCTTCTGATCTGGCTCTGGATCCTCGCTGTCGATGAACATATCCCAGGCTTTAGGCTGATATGTCTTTTGGATCCATGTCTTATCATCGTCGTGTAACGAGCAGTACACCTCGTCATACATCAACGGAGAGAACCCCCCTTCGAATGTATAAGCTTTTGGACCATTGTCTTCCCACTCCTTCTGTCCTAAAACTTTGTCGTATTTAGACAGGAAATTGCAAAGCCCACAAACTCGGAATTGTAAGATATTGCGATCGTCAGTGTACGCTTCGTTATCCTCGAAATATGCCTCTTCGCTAATTGTAAGGACGCCAATGATACCCCAATCTGCAGATACCACCCCTCCGAACGCCTTAGCTTTGTTCTTGATGAAAGACCCACTTATATGTATACCACCATCCTTGTACAACCTATTCACAGCATATACTCCACCTTTACCTTCCGACTCGTTCTCCGTGAAAGTACCGCTGACCTCAACATTGGGCGACATAATCATCAATGACCTGATCGCACCGCCTCTTGCTCCATAGCCTCTATCGACTGCCTTATTCTTATGATAGTAACCATTGAACTTCACAGAGGCTGAATTGTAGATAACACGGACCTCTGCTGCTGGGGCTTCGCATGCCTCATTCTCGATGAATCTAGCGTCGGGTGTAAATTCGACAACTCCATACACCCATAGTAAGTATACGGCCGCACCCTCGGCGTGAACTCCTTCCGCTACGTTCTTTTCCCACAAGCCTCCAATCGTGAGTCGTGAGTGTTCAGGAACGGTTGCGATATATAGAGTACCACCAGTCTCCCTTTTCTCGGTGACGTGGTTTTTGATGAACTGGCTGTTCTTTATCGTTACCTCGCCAGATTGCCCCAAGTACAACACGCTACCATTGATTTCATTATGAAATGCTTCAAATTTCATATCTTCAATATGCAAATTACGGACGTAGTCCCAGTTGTCTGATCGCACCGCAGATGACATCAAACCGGCTACGGTCGGTTGCATATCGAAGTTGTACAACGAAAGCGATTGGTAAGGTTCAGTATCTATGGTTGAATTCAAGTGAAATGCTGATGTGGCTACTTCGTCTAGTGAGACCGATACCCATGCTCTCTCGCTATCGCACTCAACACCTACAATAGACAGCGAAAAGTGCAAGAATATCGGATTGAAAACGGCCTGCAACCCTCCGATATAGATTATATCACCCGACTCTGCCATTTTGATTGCCGTTGTCATAGACGAATAGCACTCGTTATTCAAAAGAGTTTTGCCTGAACACTCACAAACCTGGGTCTGTGTCGCGAGAGAAACTTGAGATGTGTCACTCAGAGACAGATCTTGGTTCAGCTGTATTCTGAGCGTCGCGTCCTGTTCATCATCACTGCTATAGTCCGGTGTAGGATTTGCTGAGACTTGTTGTGGTATGAGAAAGCTAGCACACGCTAACGTGGCTGAGATGACAAAGGAAATTGGTGTCATTATTATCCTGAGTATATGCGCAGAAAACGATACCCCTTATGGATATTTATACAACGAATCGAGAAACTTCCCCATCTTGACCAGAACAACCGGCAAGAGTTCATAATCATCATACACACGATCGATCATGGTTCTAGTTAGCAGCTTTGCTGATACTTTTCACATATACTCAAACTATTCTATTTGTAGTAGCTATGGAATAATTGTTTTGTACTCGTGCGTAAAATTACAACCACTAAAGTACACTGTAGTGTGGTGATGCATGGTGATCACAATCCGATAAAAAGCATTGTAAAAAGGATCTATTTATAAACGTATTTTAATTTTTTTTATGAAATCAAAATGTGAGATGGAATTTTTTTTTTTTAAGGCTTGGGCCCTTGGGGCTGGAGTTGGGGTGCAGCCATGCAGGTCTGCAGGACTGCAGGCCGCAGGCAATCTCGCTTAACTTATTTTAGAACTTTCAACAAGTGTTTTTTAACTGATTATTTTAAAATAGAGAAAGTATTTATTTATGTATTTAAAAATGTATTGTATTTTAGTATGGAAACATTTATAATTTTATATACATCTATATAGAGCAATCTATTTTTATTTTTATTTTGTAAAATATATGTACATACATACATACATATGTATAATGTAACTGCCCCTTTTTATTCTCTCAGTAGAGTATTGCACCCTTTTATTCTCTCAGTAGAGTATTGCACCCTTTTATTCTCTCAGTAGAGTAGAGCTCTCTCTCTCTCTCACGCAGTCAGAAATTCAGAATAGAACCCTCAGTCAGCAGGGAGAGAGAAAGACACTTAGTCAGGCAGTCACCCAGGGGCCAGGGACTGAGCCCTGCGGCCCTGAGGCCACACCAGGCCGACCAGCCAAGCGCCCAAGTCCCAACTCTACTCTACAACAAGTCCACATCATTTGATGTATGTAGGCCAAGGGGCAAGGGGTCAAACTCGATGGTAATAAGTCACTACATACATACATACATATGAAGTGGTCACCTATGGACTGTGGTCACTGAGGGAGAGTCAGAGTGTGTGTGAGAGAGAAGTTGAGAATACTGGCTTATGGCTAGCTCTAGACTCTATTAAATAGTCTACTAGTAGAGTAGGAACAGTGAGAGTCTGAGAGAGAGACTGGGTGTCAGACTGAGACTGTGAGACAGAGAGAGTTCAGACTTCAGAGTAGAGTCAATATTTTAGACTGTAGAGTACAATTTTCAATATCTACTCTACTGGAGAGGCTGTAGACAGTAGAGTGTAGAGCCTCTAGCGAGAGACGAGTGACAGACGGACTGCACCGACTGCAGTTATAGTGCAGTACATTCAGTCACATTGTACATAAAACCAAAATACTGATTGTTTTGATTTGTAAATTGAAATTCCCTGCTGGTTCCTCTAGACTTTTAAGTATCCTAACAAAATCCAACAAGAATATTTTTAAAGGTATTCCGATGTCCCAACTCCCAAGCCTTGCAGTGAGCAGTCAAGTCAAATGATCAAGACGAAAAGATTAACAAATGCATTGCGAATCAACAATTAATGTATTCATTGCGAACCCTGTCGATGCAAAATATGATCAAAGAATTAATATGCAATGCGTGTCAAAATCACAGAAGAAATGACTTTCTTCAAGAAGATACATAGATATATTTAAGGATAATATTATTTATTTCAAAAATGACAAGTATGTATGTTACAATGTATGAACATATGGCATGGCTCTCATAGTCGCTGTAGTGGTTCAGGAAATATTGATGGGAAGAAGTGGTCAGTAAATCCCCGTTTGAAGCTTTGGCCAAGTGAGTCGACAATGGAAGATATACGCTGAGTCAATTCTATTGTCGACTCACATGGTGTACCAGTCCTTCCATATACCTCTCGAGAAGCTCTTCAACCCTCCGACGTATACTCACCAACTGGGAGTGAATCGGTGCCTAGTGCTTGAACAAGATAAAGAAAATGTTTGTCTAATTTAGGTTCTAAATATGAAGTTGTCAGTTGAGGTGGGTGAGTATAGGGATAATAATATTTATTTCAAAAATGACAAGTATGTATGTTACAATGTATGAACATATGGTATGGCTCTTGAGTATAGCACTGTTGTTGCTGTGCGATACAAGTAATGGAAGGGATACTCTCGTAGTGGCACCATCACACTTGATCGGACAGTGGCAAACTGAGGTGGAAAAATTCACCAATGATATTGAAGTCGTTATAAGCAAGTCTGATTACAACCTCAAAGAAATGTCACCCAACAATAAGCACAAGCATCCTATGGTGCTTATTTCCTTAGTTAAGATTTTAAATAAATACAAGTTGTTGAATTACTTTCGTCGCGTATTCAAGCGTCCCTAAAATGGTCCGATGACTGAAGTCTACTCGTCAAGCAAATGGCTGGCGCTTCAAGATGATATGGCCCTATTTTCTGTTCAGTCAGCGCTAGTACCTTGTGGCTATGTAGGCTGGCTGTTTACATGCACTCTTCACTTGAATGAACGGTCTAATCGTCGCGTTTTTTTTTTATATTGTAAACTTCGATGGAAATTACTAGGTTTCAAACTATATTAAACTAAAATACAATTTAGTCAGTTAGGATTTAGCAGTGGTAGCTTGTGTAAGAATGATCGGGACTGCCTCTTGTTAAAAGCCCAAATATCCTCGATCACACAGGGCGTACCTCTAGCTGTTCTTTATTGGTTAATTTTCACTAGAAGTACTAAGTGTTCATGACCACTTGCCTAATTTGTAAATAGACATAATAACGTAAGTCACGTTAATACATTAGCTGATATAAATAAAGTTCCATCTGAAGAAAAGTTAAAAATAGAAAAGACTTATTGGATTTTGGAGATTGGCGGGAGGACCAAAATCTATAAGTAGTAGTTCGGAGATTATAAAATTTAGTTTATAATATCCTACATCTACTAATGTCTCAAATAGGTCCAAGTAGATGAGTCATACCAAATACTCAGGCTATTGGAGCCATCAAAGTGAATTTAGAACACTTTGGAAATATTGGAAAAAGAGCTTGTACTAAATTATTTAAAATACAAATAAAAACCAATGTATTATCTCAATTGATCTTGATATTTTAGACTGACCGGAGGCCGTATTTCTACATAGCCCCCAGTAGCTTTTAGAACTACGAACGTACGTTAAGATACGATCTAGTTGGTCAAGCGAAACCCAAAGTAAAAACGGTTTCGGTCATGACTTATCGAGTAAGTATGTGCCTATATGTACGAGTTCAAGACTCATGTTGTACTCTATGTCGTTTAGTATTTGGTCCAGTAACCATTTCCGATGTAGGCGCCTTACGTTTATTATTTGGTAAGATAATAGCCAAAGGCTGTTCTTCATTAGTAAGTAAGTTTGAACAATTTTCTGCACTGTTGGTAAGCAGATCAGAAAGTTTAGTCACGTAGGAAGTAGGTGGCAAATAGGGAATTTCAGATCCGTCAGGGTTTGTAGTCACCTGAGGAAACCCTTTTCGTTTATCTCGTGTGTTCTTATGTAAACGCTTATTCCATTTCTTATTAAAGATACGAAGAAAGTCGCGAGATTCACGAAATGCATCGGAGGTTAGCCAAGCTACTGTCCCATCCATGAAACGGGTCTTGTAGTAAGTGTAACCGTCTTCGGATGTTTTGTCAATTATATCTTTGACTTGTGACTCCATAACTGGTATATCAGAATCAAATGAGCGAGCGAATGAGAGTTCGGAGGTAGGGATACGGTGAGTGCCTAGATTGGTTGCGCTAGTACCATCAATGTTATCCACTTCGTAAGTATCACTCTTCTCATCATGGTAGGAAATAACAAAAGGTCCTATCGTCTTAGAAGAGAGTTCGGTAACGTTGGCGTTTCGATTTATAATGTTAACGTAATCGCCGACTTTGAACTGAACAATGTTCTTAGTGTTATTCCATCGGTCATACGCTTTAAGTAGGACGCGATTCTTGTGCTCGAGTAAACAGGGGTAAACAACGTTCTGCATATGCTCAATCTTTAGTAGCCACGGGGTAACGTGTTTCTCGGGCGCAGTTTTATCAAACGTTGCTTGTAATTCACTATAGCGGCCAAAGAAATAGTGAAACAGGAGTGTTCCAGTTTGAGGATTCATGCAGTTATTCATTTGAGTCTGAACTCATTTCAAATGATAAGGCCACATATCCACAACGTCGTCTAGTGCGGTATACAAGAGTTTTTTAAGTTCTCTATGACGTGTCTCATTTGCACCCTGCGTTTGGGGTTTGTAAGGAACACCACGCCTATGGGTCATGCCTGATACGAGTATAAGTGTCTCCATTACGTCGGTACAAAACTCACTACCGTTATCAGAACATAGTACTCGGGGGAAACCGAAGTCATTAAAGACGTGATAGCATAATTCTGCCACTGTTTGTGGACGTTTGTTCGGTATTGCATAAAGCAAGTTATAGCCCGAAGCCACACATAAGAAATGACAGATATGTACATCGCCAGTATGCTTGGATCGCGGGAGTTTAACCAAATCGACTATGACTCGGCGCATCGGTTGGTCTTCTGTCACATTTTTTAGGGGTGCCCAACCGTATCGCTTGATCTGGTTCTTTTCACAATCAGTACAGCGTCGGTATACTCCACGTATGGTTTCTTTCAACGCCGGGTGATCAAGCCCTGCACGAATAGCCATTTTATAAGTATGCTCATATGCTCGATGTGTTAAAATTTATAATTTTAAAACTACTTTCGAGCTCCTCTAAGTCAGTCAGATTCTGCGTAACGCTGACTGGATGAACCATAGTCCTGTTGGAAAGGGCAACCTCAGTATCAGGAGGGGTAGACTCCTGAGATACATAATTGACAACATTAGATTGTTGAACTATCTTCTTCAGTTGTTTCGCAACTCCTGGATGTTCTTTAAGCAGCGCTTTAAGTAGTTGAGTGCGAGCTTCAAGTTCTCTTAGAGTTTTGAGTCTTTGATCCATGGCCTTAGCTAGTTCCATGTTTTTTACGATCTAATGCCGTTTCAATCGGCATTACCTCGACTGCAATCTTGTTGGGTGCATGTGTTGTACGAGTCTTGAGCTTTTGTTCAAACTCTTTAGACTCCTCTAGTTTAGCTAAGAATTCGGTTGAGGGTTTCCACTTAGTGGTACCTGCAGGACCGATGCGACAAACAATGGTGTGTTTCCAAGGCGTCTTCTTAATAGAATAGGATCCCTGATACAAGAACGTGTCGGTTTCACGGTCGACATAAATAGGTTCGTCTTGAATCATATTAATTAAATCACGTATCCATGGGTCGGAGTTACGCAAGGGACAACACAGCGTAATGGTAGATTTAGTAATATTAACATAATTTAACAACTGTGCGATAAGTTGCCAAGGTGGGTTAGCCCACGCATTATGCTTTGATAAGTCAAGCTGAAATGCATCACCTTTAGGATGAGTCAACGACCTATATTCAGAAACCTGTTTGTTATGTTCTGCGGCGAACATATCAACAGTAAATAGACCCCATCGTGATTGAGCGAGGTTAAACCATTTCTTATTTAGCATCCAATCGGTTGCTAATAACTCCTTGACTGTTTTCTGGTAGTCGGGCACAAGTCGAGAGAGCATGTCAGGAAGATGGTTATGTATTCCTGGTATGTGTGTTATATTAAAAGCGAACTTGGCAATAATGTCATGCCAGCGGCTCACCAACTGTGAATCAGGGTTCATATCTTTTAAGTATGTTAAAGACTTTTGATCACAGGCGACAGTAAAGTAACTTCCATAAAGGTAGTCTTTAAACTGTCTTAGCGCAGTAACTATAGCAAGGAGCTCTTGTTTAACGGTAGGGTAATTTCGTTGACTCTTATTATAACTCTTGCTAAAGAATTGTATGTAGCGCGGTTTACCATTTATCGTTTGGTAAAGCACTCCACCTACCGCTCGATCTGAAGCGTCGGTTGCCACTTGGAATGGGACACCATCCACAGGGTACTGCATGATGGGTGCGTCCATTACTTTACTTTTGACTAGTTTAAATGCATCATCACATTCTTTAGTCCAAAGCTTTACCAAAAGTCCTTTGTGCAGCCGTAGGTGACTGAAAGGCTTTAAGTAATGAGAAAGATGCGGTACCGAATCCGAGAAGAAGTTAACAAACCCACACACAGAGTTCACATCTCTTCCAGTAATTGGTGTTGATAAATCCAACAGAAACTGTTTCTTGCCAGGATCAATTTCTACCCCTGCTGCAGATACTTTGTAGCCAAGTAAGTGTATAGTATCTTTAGCAAAAGAACACTTGTCTTCGTTAATCTTAAGTTTAGCATGATTAAGTCGCTTTAAGACTTCTTTAACGAGTTTAGCATGTTCATGTGCTGTCTTTGTAAAGATAACTATATCATCTAAATAGACTGATACGTTATACGACAGGTCCGCAAATAGTTCCATCATAACTTGTTGGAAGAAAGAAGGTAACATGTGTAAGCCTTCAGGTGCACCTTTAAACTGGTACTTCTTACCTTGCCAAGTAAAGGAAAAGTATTTCCTATGAGGCTCATATATCTGTAGTTGATGGAATGCAGCTTTTAAGTCTATCTTGGAAAAGATAGTCGCACCTCCATTTTGCGTAGTATCTCGCTTATCTTAGGTAAGGGAAAACTATGTTGCGGAATTAGTTTGTTGATTGGCGACAGGTCTAGTACTACTCTTGTTTTACTAAACGTTCCATCAGATTTATATTGATCGACCGCTAAGAGAGCTAAGTTAACTGGGGTTGTATCATAATTGATTTCAATTAGACCCTGTTTTAACCAATCTTCGATTTGGGTTTTGACAACGTCTTTGTGTCTCCAACTCACGTAGTTATGTGAAGGACACTTTAACTTAGAGAAGTCGATGTTTGTTAAGTCAAGTCTAACGTACCCATTAGAGAACTTAAACATACACCAGTCAGTTATTGCAATCTTCCTGTTTTGTATAATTAAGTCCATAATTATATCGGTGAAGTGCGGAATCATATCCTTTGCTTCACCTTCCGGAGGTTTAGGTATCTTTAACATATTATCATCTGACTGATCTTTATTCGGGACTAGCCCATCAGGCAGACCAGTGAGTGTTATACCTAAACTGAGAAGATCAGTCATACCTATAATTAAATCGTATCTCTGAGACATGTCAGTAACGATTAGGTGAGTCTTCACTTCTCTTCTATCTGACAGCATTATGTGTACATAGTCAATGGCTTGTTCGCAAGTAGTAACTTTGCCATTTCCCAAGATTAAATCAGTTGTTTCGTTATGGACAGCCATATCTGTAGCGTAGGCTACTCGGCATGAGATAGCAGAGACTTCAGCCCCTGGATCAAATAGTGCCATAACTTTTTCTCCATTTACGAAAACTGTTTGAAAGATACGTTCATCTCCTTTGGTATAGATTTTATTGAACATTTTCTCATAATCTTGCTCTAGTGCGCACATATGGTACTGTCAGTGCTTAACTTGGACGTCTGGCAAGTCCTTGCAATCCTCTTTGTGCCAACCGTTAGTACCCTTGCAAGTAGCACACTCTTTCATATAGTGTCCAAAATCTGGCTTGCCTGGTGCACACTTAACAGGGTCGTGTCTACCATTCCACTTGCCATTACGTTTTGTGAGGTTGTAACCACACTTCTTGCAAGGCGCTCTCACCTTCTTATCACCTTTCGGTTCGGTAGAAGTAGAGCCAGTACCCCCTCCGGTAGTAGTGCGAGGTTTCTTAGTACTACGCGCAGTATTAGTCTCTACTGCGTTTCGCTTAGTGGGCTGGGTGTAGCTCGTGGTACTAAGTACTCTAGTAGAGGAATTGGTATGCTTGTGTACTATCTTCTTCTCAAAGACAGACCAAGGCATAGATCGCAAATCACCATAGGCGATGATGTCATCATTGACTTTCTTAAAGAGGTTAGCTCCCAGAGTCTTCATCATCTGACAAATTAATAAATATTCGCCAGTATAGGTACGACCACCCATCCGAGTATTCATATGTGTCATATGAGCTAGAGCACCTCGAATAGTGGTATCGTTCGCAAAGAACTTGCGAGACTCTAGAAGTTCACGGTCACGTGCATCTTCAAAAAAAAGGTGTTAAGTATATTATCACGCAACTGGTGCCAGGGTAGGGCTTTCCAGTTGGGCTCATGAGCCTTCAAGATAGTTCGCCATTCACCTGGCTCACAGAAATGAATAAAGGCATTCATCATCTGCTTATCCCTAAGGCTGGCAGACTCCTTAAGTTGGTCGAAGGCCTTCAGTGTCTCCACTGTACTCTCATTAGTAGAGAAATCGACCTCAGCCTGCGCGTTACCTAGCTGCTTTATATAAAGCTTGGTTCTAAGTGTTCACGAGGCTCATGCTCAGTGCTACGGGCTGCTAGTGCCAAGATGGTGTCTATTTCCTTTCTCTTGTTATCGATTAGATAGCGAATGTTATCCGCTTTCCTATCGTCAAGGTCAGAGTCATTCAATAGACGGTCCTCAAGGACTTGCATACCAGAGCGTAATAGCCTGAGACGAGTATGTCTGGTTCTCACTTCCTCATCCTCAGGATTAGAGCGGGAACTCTCTAACGAGGTACTGGTGTAGCGATTGCCAAAATCGTGATTACCAGGGTTAGTTGGCAAATGAGGGTCGATATTACGAGGATGGTAAGCCTCATCGAGTTCCATACGATCATATCCTCTGACAGGGTTAGGTTTGTCAAGAGGATGGTCGATGGTAGCATCAGAGCTATAGAGATTAAATTTTTAAAGATTATCTCTCTCGCCAGTGGTAACTGGCTTAGTGGTAAACATACTGGCTGGTAAACCAGTAGGTCTCGGGTTCGAAACCCGGCCCAAATTTTTTTCTTCTTCTTCGGTATAGGAAGAATATCAGCCAAGTGGGACACGATAGAGGGGTCCACAACTGCTGCTGCCGCTAGCTCCTTCAAGAGCGCTTCAGTGCGGTTCAATTGGCGTCGAGATTGAGAGGATCCAACCACTCGTTGTCGAGTTATGGCGTCCTCAGCTTCAGCCCCAAGATTTGAGCTGAATGGAATGGCTTCTCCATCGATGGTGAAACCGAAATTTTCGGACAGGTCCAATACTTCCTTTTCACTCCGGATTTGTGCTGGAGTGTCCTTTAGATGTGGAGTTATAATGCCCCCTCGACATTCGTATCCACGAATTTTCCAGCCTTTCGACGTTCATCCCCAATATTTGACGGCACGTGGTCAGGGGGGGCAAGCTGGGGTCCTGAGCTTCACTCCTAGGTGATACACGGACGCTGGCGAGCCTTTCCGCGGTAGTAGATACCTCTTCTTCCAAGGCTTTAGGATCCGACGAGTCATCCTCAGAATAATCCTCTGTACCAACCTCAGAATTTGCTTCCCCAACAGTATCCTCGGCAGGCTCAAATCCAGACAGGCTAGGTGTTTCCACAGGGACCTCAGGAACCTCGGCAGGCTTAGCAGGCTTAGAGCTAGCGGCTCCCTTGCCTTTAGAAGTACCCTTAGCCATAGTATTTGCTGGATAGTAAATCGATGTCAGACAGTCTAGAAGCAGTGCACTACTGTAACTACTAAATAACTGAAAAATATGTAAACTTCGATGGAAATTACTAGGTTTCAAACTATATTAAACTAAAATACAATTTAGTCAGTTAGGATTTAGCAGTGGTAGCTTGTGTAAGAATGATCGGGACTGCCTCTTGTTAAAAGCCCAAATATCCTCGATCACACAGGGCGTACCTCTAGCTGTTCTTTATTGAATAATTTTCACTAGAAGTACTAAGTGTTCATGACCACTTGCCTAATTTGTAAATAGACATAATAACGTAAGTCACGTTAATACATTAGCTGATATAAATAAAGTTCCATCTGAAGAAAAGTTAAAAATAGAAAAAGACTTATTGGATTTTGGAGATTGGCGGGAGGACCAAAATCTATAAGTAGTAGTTCGGAGATTATAAAATTTAGTTTATAATATCCTACATCTACTAATGTCTCAAATAGGTCCAATTAGATGAGTCATACCAAATACTCAGGCTATTGGAGCCATCAAAGTGAATTTAGAACACTTTGGAAATATTGGAAAAAGAGCTTGTACTAAATTATTTAAAATACAAATAAAAACCAATGTATTATCTCAATTGATCTTGATATTTTAGACTGACCGGAGGCCGTATTTCTACAAATGACTGATACGCTCTAACCCTAAAACCTTCTTGCTCGGGGTTTGAATTTCTTTCTCCATGTGATGTTGTACAGTACCAGTGAAGTTATTTCCGTTGGGCATCAGTTGCTATCAGTAGATTAGTTATCCATGCTAGGTATACAATGAGCAGATACAGTAAGATATTTATGCCTTAATGTATAAGTAGTTTTGCTTGGGAGGTCGGAATTATCTCAAAGTAATTATACACTTTTGTTCGCCGTAGTTCATATCATATATCTTCGTTGAACCTGCACGTTGTGATTGTGCATCAAATTGTATTTTGGTTTTGTACTTTGACTGACAGGGCTAGCTCAGCTACCACTGTCACTGTGGTCCATGCATATATGATAAGATCTTAATCCACTAATGTATTGAACGTATGTTTACATTGCCAGTAGTTATTATGTCTATGTGTAGTTTGTGGTTTCATGAATTAAAGTTAAAGAATAAAGTGCGTAAATAGTATCTTTTGCATTTTAAAACGATGTTTTCTCAGTGTGTACATCCACAATGTCTACTGTCATGCTTATCAAACTGGCCTTCACCCACCCAACTGTTCAGAGTTTCTCGGACATAATCTGCATCTTGATTTTGTTGGTGATGGCTAATTGCTTTACGTGAACAGGTTTAAACTAATGTGCTACACGAGCTCTTATTATTACTATATTCCTTTTTGGAATCGTGGTCCTCGATGGCTTTGATTGGGTGCATTCTCACACGTTTGCATTCTTTTCGGATGCGGTCAATGTCTTGCACGATTGTCGCCTATCTGATAAGTTTTTCTATCAGTACCCCATGACTACCCCATCAGGCCTGCTCTGATCCTTTGCGAGTCTCTTTTTTGCTTATATACGTTTGCTGCGTGTGAAATTTGATTTGGGTTGATTATGCATTATTATTGTACTGTAGTGTGTGTATATGGTGTGCTGGGGCGTCTATGAGGTACACCGATATGCGATATAGTGTGTATTGTGGGGTATGTATTGCGGTGATATGTGAACTTTATTGAACCCTCTACATACCGAGGAGCCTGATAATGGCTCACGGAACAAAGTGACATTTATCGATGGCACTTTATTGATCGGCATAACGGACTGCCCTTTTATTTGAGAGATTGAGAATTGATAACTTTCATTTTGATGTCGATCATTGCCCAACGCCAAATGGCCTATACATCCGTTGATATATTTGCCGATTCTAATACAGGGTTAAGCATGTTATAGTATGGTAGATACAAGCTGTCGATTTATTTTAAAGAAAAGCACCCGGGGGCACACCAGACTCTCTCTACTAACTAGAGTGAGAGAGAGCCGTTTGAGCCTCCTGACTGGCCATCTTTCCCAAGGTTGGAGGCTGGAGGGCCTAAGACCTGAGTCCTGAGGCATGAGGACAGAGACCGAGGATTGAGAACTTAGCTTGAGCCTTGAGGTGTTGAGGGGTGAGGTCGTGGGGGCTGGGGCCTGAGGACTCAGACACAGAGCTGAGGCCTGAGGGCTCAGCCACAGAGCTGAGGCTTGAGGGCTCAGACACAGAGCTGAGGCTTGAGGGCTCAGACACAGAGCTAAGGCCTGAGGCCTGAAGAATCGCTTGAAAATTGAAACTCGAAAGCCGTTTTTAATTGTTTTATACACACAAACATATCATATAAATATGTATGTACAGATTTTGGCGCGGATTTGTAGGGAATCGGTAGAGCTGATTGGTTACAAATTGGGCGGGGTTTATATGTATGTACACATAAATAAAGAGACCAATTTTAAAAAAACACAATTTTATTATTATTCAAGATCGATAAGTGACTTTGTCTGAACTTCTCTGAAGGAGACTACGTTATAAGGTCTGAACGAACATAAAGAAAGACAAACCATCTCTTCCTGAGCCAAGCGAAATTCCCCTTCCGTACCTCTCTAAAGGGTTATTAGGCAGAGTTCAGCTTCGCTGTCAAGCGTTTACCTCCACTTTAGACCCATCCGTATTTGAACAAAGGTATTTGTGCAAGGTTTGACGACATTGGGGTACCTGGTGAGTATGCAATACGCATCATGAGCGCTGCGTCAGTGGTCAACCCATCAGTCGAATTGGCCGAGAATCTTCCATCTGCAAAACGGAAGAGGGCATTGACCCGCAACATGGTCAAAGGTAAAAAATGCCGGAAAGACGAGAAGGTCGATTCTACAGGAGAGGTTATGAATAAATCAGAAAGAGCTGTGTCTAAGAAAAAAGTCGCCGGGAAATCGAAGAACGAAGGGAAAGAGACAAAAGTTGCAACCAAGAGGAAGAAGAATTTGACTACCGAAACTAACTCGCGGACACTCTTATCTCTGTGGGCCCCGCCAACTATCGCAGTAGCAGAGACGGTGGGAGAGGTGACTGCAGAGGACACGAGAAATTCAAAGAAGCCGACGCAAGATGCTCATTCACCTATCAGAACAAGACTCAGAACAGGTGCGTAGTGTTCGTACGACCTGTCATTTCCGAAATCGATAGTATACAATGATTCATGGTATAGTTCCTGTGACTGCTTTCGATTTTTCGTGGTGTGATGAATATATGCGTCGAGACAATCTGAGTATATATAGTCGATTATGCTTGTATGCTCTGGTACAAGCGGCAACGCATGCAGATTGGGGTACATATATATGTCTAAGTATCTGTATATTAAATATGTAAGTCAACATGCTCGTATATATGAGCATGTATATAGACACGCATACGTACACACACACACACACATACATACATACATATATATATATATATATATATATATATATATATATATATATATATATATATATATATATATATATACAATAACACACACACACAAACATAAATATATATATATATATGTGTGTGTGTGTGTATATATATATATCACACACACACATATATATATATACATACATACACATACACACAAAAACAAACACACACACACACACAAACACACACACACACACATTTATATATATGTATATATATATAATCATATTACCTTTATATCATTCTTATAGTTCGTATATATACATATTTATAATAACTATACGTAAAGTGTATATGTTTATATGCGTGCACTTACAGACACACATAACAATTACATCTTTGCATAGATGTGATTTCATAAGTATTTAGTTCTGTTTCGGCATATATCTACTGCATATTAGATTACTGACGGTTATATTTACATGTAGTTCATATGCACATCCTAAGTGACGTACACATGCGCTACACGCATATAGGTTCTTGTATATTCACATGCATGCTGGCTGGTACATTTCTTTATCATGAAAGGCTATTGCACCACTTCAATGGTAGTGATGAATGCAGTATGATATATATATCTGCAGTTGCGAATATTTACATCTGCTTGCTCATGTCAGTGCACAGTACTGAATATCGACACTATGCTGTTCTCTTCAAATTTAGGTGCGATTGTAAATTGTTCGAAGACTCCAGCACTCGACGGTGCGATCAACATTGACAGTGATGACGATGTTATCGTTGTTGCAGACGCTGGAGGGAAAGAGAACCATGATACACAGAAACCAAATGCACAAAAAGCAGCGGAGAATGCACCCATTGGTAGGCAGCTAATATACTTTTTATATGGCAAGCTACGATCTCTTATAGTACTTCCTCGTTAGCTTTACGTCTATGAAATGGAGAGTATCAGCTTGAAAATTGGCCTACGCTCGCAGCTATTGCCGAAGTTACAAATTCTGATTTTGCAACCTTTGGGTTCCCTATCAATTGTGTATACTGCTCCTCGGTCAATCTGCCATTTTCCATCTAATGATGTGCGCGACGGAAGTTCGTATAGGCGGAACTTTGCTCATTTAGCAATGATACTTAACGGAGGATATTTAAAAGGATATCGGTTCACCCCATTGGTTGTTTCCTACCATTTTTCCACGCAGATGTCGATGCAATTCCGGCCATGTTTCTAACCAAGAAACAAAAGCAACAACGCGCAATGAAAGCGGTACGTATTGCTTACAAGAACTAAAGAGTGAGAACATAGCAGTAGCACGGGCTCTATCATTGTTATGTAACGAGTAGGGATAACAGTGCTTACTTGGAAACCCGGTTGTAGGTAGCACATACGAACGTTAAAAATACAGAGTTATTGTATGTTCGGAACCACTACCCGTACCCTCTTGTTTTCGAATTTGAAAATGAACAAAATGAGCTGACACTCCCAGGGCGTTCATTTCCACATAGAATGTACCATGCAAACCCATATTCTACATCCTCACGGCATCTATCCCTCACAGTCGTGGCGGGTACTGACAATTCGCGTAACTCATTCAATTGCAGAGCCAAAAGCAACTACAAAAGGAGTTGGAGGAGAGACGGCGGACTGACGAACGTTTTAGACAAACTATGCATGCATCCCAAGCGGAAGGTGTAGTAGATATAAACGTGGCGCTCGGCAGGAAAGCGTTGCAACAGAACAGTGTGATAGTCGGTATGTTTTTTTGATCTCGTCAAGTTAAGGATGGGCTTTCCATCGTTGCGAAAGTGTAGATAGTATTCGGCACTCTTGGTCCGTATGTTCTCATGACCTGGTTGCACTATTGCATATGCGCAGAGAAATTAAAATACGAAAAAGGTGACATCATCGTCTCCAACGACACGCCCGTTTTGCGACCAGCGCAATTCCCAACGAACTCCCACATTCGACAGTGTTCAGAGTGTGCGGCATCTAAACAACCAAACCCAGACGAAAGCACAACATTTTGCAGAACATCAGCAATGCAAGTGCCGCAGTTGCACTCTTACTGCTCTCTGGCTCTTCCGGAGGGGATGGACCGGTGGCCACGACGCGCCCGTACTGTAACAGTCATACCGTGTCAGTATAACCAGTATGTAAGAAAAGCGATGTGTGGCGCTGTGTACTTTTATAGAGTCTGCCAAGCTAGCGAATACTGTAGTTACCGAGTTACTCATCGGCCCAGTGGGTGATTTATGTTGGGATATTCCAGTTCCCAATATCGTGTGGAGGTTTCCATGCGTGTTGCCATGTTACAGAATGGTAAAATGGTTTGTTTTTTATGGCTAAATGCCTATGTTTCATCACCGCACACGAACGACTTGAACATCATACAGAATCACCACCGGTCGGTTTTTAGAGGCTGAACGATGTATAGACACAAATCAACACCGCGTGGATCATCCTCAACCAAGAAGGAAAATAAACTACGACCAAGCAGTGGCTGCTGTCGCACAGGCGTATGACTGCCCCATACAGAGGGTCAAGCACCTATTTAGGACTGTAAAGAAGATGAATGCACAAATAGAGGTATGTTTGAAGTTGCGATTCTCTAACGTGGGAAGCTTGAGTTTCACCAGGTATTCACAGCTATCCAGTGCTCCCGTAGGATGTGCTCCAGTTCCATGATTCTCAATGCATGCAGCTGATCCGCAGCAGAATCGGATTACTGATTCTGTTTGCGTTCGCAAGTCACTTATTCATCAGTTCGATCCGCGCAGGTGTCAGATTCCCAGACGGATACCAGCAAAGACGTTAATCAACATAATATATGGGCTCATATCTTCCGCCCCACACGTGTTGGTTGCATAGTGGGCACCTCAAACAATCGCAATGCTCAATACCTCCGAGCATGGCTGAAGGTATGCGTCCAACAACACACAGTAGTTGAATCGCTTGCTTTTGCTCATCGAGAGTTTACATTATCATGGGTGTAGGAATCAAACGTACATTGAGCAACCCGAACAGGGGCAGTCGGGTTGACTGACGAATTCATATATATTTCACAATTGAGTTTTGGTTCGAAGTATCAACGTTCTATATTCATTGTCGTTTTTTTTTAAGGAATGGAACGATCCTCAGATGGGCAAACCCATCCCGAAATCGCCAAAAAAACCAAGACGTAAAAGCGAGGCGGAATCTCATAGAAGATACTCCTGAACCGGAAGACATACCAGAGGAGGATTTTGTCTTCGAACCAGAATTGGAATTTGCTCCTGACATGTTCTACTATAATGCAGATGAAATCAAAAGGTATCGATGTTAGCAGCGAAAGCTATGTACCTTGCCCAGGTGCACTTCACGGCATAATTGAATCAGCACGTCTGATTGTCAAAATATAAGTTGCGTAATGGAAAAGTTCGTTTGGATTTGGTAATCGCACAGTTGTCAGCGTGTACCCAAGTGGTATTGATTCATATACATTCTCTTCAATTCTGTACACACGGTTAGCATTTATGCGTAATTTTCGGTTTATATTGATTGGATGCTTGCCTCCGACTCTAGTACAAACTATTGGGGCCAGACATACGATGTTCTGCTTTGTTACAAGGTCATAAGAGAAAAACTAATATTGCATATGTATGAAGCTTAGCCTACCCGTATTCTTTTTTTAATATGAAGCAAGCGGAATCGCAAGGAAAGCTTCATCAACGACGGTGAAGATCCGGGCACATGGACTGACGACAGTTTGAATGAATGGAATAAGCCAAGTCTTACGTCAGACAGGCTGGGAGAGGTGACACTGCATACCGTTACTGTACTTTCGGGGCCCTCTGGATCGGGCAAAACAGGTGGGATTGTCCGCGCAATGTTTAGTTGCTTTGATATTCTAAGTGTTTATAGTAGATGGTATAGTTGTATCCAGCGGCAAGCAATACCGATTATAGATGGAAGCACATTTAGTTTCGCTTTTCTTTGATACCGGATGCAGTCTTGTTCTGACAGTATTGCACAATCAAATAAAGTAGCTTGTCCACAGCAGGCAGTAGCCGCGTCTCTAAATACCCAAACAGAGCGCATTCCAAGGCTACTTAAAGGACTTGCTGCCCATCGCAAAATGCCACACACCCACTCCTTCCACAGTAAGAACGCTTATCATTCGATTATTCTACGTTGCCGATTATTTAGCATCTGTATACGCCTGTGCGCAAGAGCTGGGCATGCAAGTGATAGAGATCAATGCATCCATGAGGCGCACTGGCAAGACCGTGATGGATGTGTGTAAGGAGGCAACACAGTCGCGAGTGCTATACCAACAGACAGAAAGTGTTGCGGATGAGAGTATACTTGGTGATATCTCCTCCATAGTACAAAGTATGTGAGCAAACGGGTAGCTCACCTCGGTTGCTAATGTTCGATGGGACTGTGTGCAAATTATAACATCGTGTAGCTGATGGTTTACCGTTGTCATGATACTCTGAGAAGCTGTATGCTGTGCTCCTGGCGTTTACGTTTACGCTGATTCTGGACTTCTATAGTTGTAGTTGTACCACACAACGAAGTCCTAATTTCTCTTGAATGTTGTTACTCCTAACGCGTGGTCTACACTCGTCAGAGGATACCAAACGAAAGCTTAAGCATGCGATAATACTGATCAAGGATGTTGACGTGGTCTTTGACAACGAGGACAAAGGCTTTTGGGACACCGTATTGGCACTCGCCAAGTCTTCCAGGAGACCCATTGTTATGACACTGACACCGAACCATCATACAGGCAAGCTTTGTGAATATAGTTTGTGTAGTATTTCTTATGATTAACTGGTAAAGCCCTTCGCTGCCTTCCGTCTGTCTGAAGGAATATCTCAAGCTCACTATATAGCCCCCCCTTCCCTTTTTCTCATATAGGAACAATTCGGGATTCGCTTCCATTCCAAATGCGGTACTTACCTTGCCACTACAGCAGTCCCACTGTGAAAGATTTGGGGTTGTATTGCCAGGCCATATGTGCTTCTTTTGGAGTCAGTGCGAGTCCGCGACAAGTGCAGAATCTTGTCAGAACGTCCAACAGAGACATCCGCCGAGCGATCAACACACTGCAGTTCTGGTTCCAGTCCACTCGACACAATGTATTGCCCGGTAATCAGAAACATACTACGGAAACAGATACATCTCACAATGCCCCAGAACAAGTACTATATAAAGGTAAAATGAACGCTAAAGTTGAGATAGATCTCTGCGAGCCTTCGCCTGAAGTGGTGGTGGATAGCGGAGATGGTGGTAGAAAAGACAAAGATCAAGACAAAGGCGGGAAGGTGGATGTATCTTCGAAGGCAAAGTCAAAGTCGAAGTCGAAGTCAAGGTCAATCAAGAATTTGAAGAAGATAACATTCACAATTGGAGCAAAGGCACCAACCGATGATTGTCGCAGCTCAGTAGATAATGCAATGGCCGCGGACTCGACTGCGGAGGAAGTTGTGGCCCAGAATGAAACACTTGTGCAAGAATCCGTGCAGCAATTCGAATACGGCAAGGATGGATTCACCGAGCGATTGACATCGCTCAAATGTCGCCAAGCACAGGTATGGGACGGCTGGTGCAAACTTCCACGTCGTTCTGCTCGCGGATTGATAATTTGAATCGGGAACGAAAGGTCACTCCGCAATTTGCTTGCTGATGTATTTGTCAAAAAAGGTTTGGTGTTGGCATAGTGCGGAGTCTGAACTTAATATTTATCTACTCACTAAGTATCTATGCAATATACACTGCAGGATCTTTTCGCTCCCGATGATGACATCTGGCGTACTATGTGCCGCGATTTTCATTCTGAACACAATAGCCCGAGACCTTTTTGGAAAAGTTTGTATACTGTGTTGGACACAGCGGCAGAATCCGTATCTTCCAATCCAGCTGTTCAGTGTAAAGGTGAGGCAGAGCTTCGGCTGAGATGTTGAAATTAGTTTGAATTAATCGTGGTTGGTGGAACGTTTATTTACGATAATACAAATGATCACCTTCAAAGCCACAGAGACAGGCATACAACGCGATACAACACTCGTCGACCTGTGCGCAATGATGGATTGTGTGTCCGAATGCGACACTTTAGTCACACCAGAGGGGCTTAGGCACCCCTGGATGCACACCATTCTCGATTACGATATCGATAACTGTGCGAGCGAAACAAGTGAAGGCAGCAGTTCTGGCGGCAGTGCCATAGATCCTACTGCAGGCTCTGGTATGGGAATCAAACCTCTGTTTTTGTTGGATTGTCTTTCTCTACATCTACTGGGTTTTAAGGGTTGGACTAAATCAAATACTGTCACAGATTCGGTCGTTGGTTTGACATATCATGGATTTGGAATTAGCTAGATGCGGATCAGATTATGACTGAAAGCGAATATAGGATGATTGTATCATTTTTTAAAATTGAGCGTTTAACGGTTCTCTTTTTCGGTTCTAAAATCCTGCAGCCGTCAATTTGTGGGTGGAACCAGAGCGCGTTGAGGAGCTCCGCGAACATGTGGACAGTGAAATAATGATACATTCTGCCCTCATCCAGTGCGCAAAATGGACGTACAGAGGTGTCACACACTCAAAGACCGTTGAAAATTCAGAAAAAACGGAGGATTATATGGTCTCCAAAACAGTCGACAGGTACATGTGTGTGCGGTTCGTTATCTTAGAGTTCTGTGCGGATCCAGTTAGTATATACTGGAACTTGCGACAGGTGCATTGTGTAATCGCCCCGCCTTGTCGTATTTTGTGCATATGCGAGTCGGCTGGATTGATTGTGCTGAGCCAATATATTTCGATTAATTATATGTTAATCGTGGAGTCAATGGTATCCATCAGCTGTCCCGACCTTAAAGTCCGCAACTCTTTCCAAACTATTCATGCCGTTCAAACATAAGTGACAATCTTAATGCATGAAACTCTCATTAGCGATGCTCGATTGTTCGAGGAGCTATTAACAGGGTATGATAAAGAGTACTCGATTGACAGCAAGAAACATCCGGTTGTTCCTTCAATGTACACATGTAGCGTGATTGTTCCGTGAGCGTTTGCGTATGACAGTACGTGGGATTTCATAAGCAAGTGATCTGATGTACATGTTCTTACATATTCGTTGTTCACTATATCAACTTCTATAACATGCATAGATCATTATGCCTAGAAAAGTTAGCACACAGTTTAAAGCTCATGCGGTCAAAGCTATACTCGGACTTGAATTGTCTGGATACACTATTCGTGCCTCAATACACGCACCTTTGTTTTCGTCATTATTTATGTCAACATACTCTACCGTGTGTACTCTTTATGTTCCTATATATGCAAGCCTTAACAGTATATATATATAACTGTTTTTACAATCTGCAGCTTGAAGGATCATCGGAACGAAATCCTGGAGTGCCTGTATATTGTGGGCGCTGATTGTTACCGCCTAGATCGTGCGGTTCTGACTTCTGAATACGAGTGCGCCCTGCGGTCTATGGGTCTTGTTGATCTGCTGGATCAAAACAATAAGGAGAGGCAATCACGCAGGTAGTATTTATCAGCATAGCATGCCCAATTTGTCTACTATACTGTTTCTATACTTCTCATTCATAATTTTTATCGTCCTCAGCGTTTGAAGGATTTAATTGGTCGTGCCTTCCTGTCGTACGAACTTAATTCTGTATCTGATCTATTGACACGCTTCTGAACACTATGCATGTTTACTCAATGTAGATGGACGCCACATCTGGGTAAACTGGGGCTGTCACTTTGCCAGATGGTCACTATAGCGAAGCCCAGATTTGCGATACCAGACGACATCGACTTCATGGATAGTACTATAAACGATACCGATGCTCTGGAAGAGAATATGGAGATTGATTCATCTGCTCGAGAAGGTGGTTGTATCCAGGAAGACGGTCCACAGAATGGTGTCACTTCACCTGTACACGAAGATACGAACAGTGACGATAATAGTACTGCTCATAAAGGTGTTTCATCTCGAGGAGATATTCAAGAAGGAGCCACTTCAGATGTACCTAGTACTGATCATGGAGGAGTTCAAGGAGAAGTCAGCACTCGTCCAGTTGATACAAGGATGGATGTTTCTCTCCCCAAGGGCTCCGGATCTGAAGTGGATGCTAAAACTCGTGACGATGCCTCTACTCCTGGAAATTTAATCACGCACGAGATAGCCAATACTGATAACGAGATTCCTGCTGAGTAGTCAGCACTAATTCAATAAAGTATAATTTTAATCGCATCTGTACTTCCTATTCTTTTACGGATCGAGATATGTCTTGCCCACTGTTGTTGTATTGCTACTATGGTGTTGTGTGAAAGGAGCTAAGCCACATCTCAATATGCATTTGTATGAATTGCGATATAACTACAAGTTGATTGTAGTATGTGCTCTTATTACATCATATATTCCGATCGCATCGCAATGGTCAGTGCAGATCATCGGCAAAGATTCATACTTTATTAGTCATAGACACTATGTATATATATTACGGATGTGAGAGTTTCAATCCAGACCGCGAACTGCAGCAGACTAACAGTTGGCGTTACGGATATGTGTCAACATCCAGATAGACATACGGATCAAATGCGCGTGCCACGTATCGGAATTTTAATCCTAAAGCTGGGTCGTGTAGTTCGCGCGTGCTTCAGCTTAGAAGGATATTCAGAGGCCGAGATACAATTTCTGAGGTGAGCAGCGGCACTCTGGGACCATCTCAGCATCACAACGTGGGCAATAGGGCAGTATTTCACAATAACTGCAAACCCACCCACATCTGTCCATCCACAGCAAACGATTGGCCTTTAGACGTTCGACCATACGTCTCATTTGTTAATCTACTGTCGATGTTCTTTCCCATAAGTCTTCACAACTGTATCCCGGATGAGCCGACATGTGAGAAAAGCAGGTATATATTCCGTCCAAAAAAGTGCCTGTTCGAGTTCAGCGGGCGCCAGAAAACGATGCTACTTCATGCATCGTAGAGGCACTACCCCATACTAATGTTTCTTGATTACCTTTGTTATACGACGTATTCAGGCTTCAGTAGGTCTCACACATAACTAGTACCTTGAGAGTGTTTCTCCCCAAAACGGCACTCTGAATGTTGAGTACTACATTGTGCTGCTCGCCGTGTCGCAGGGAGACTGAGAATCGGTAACCAGTATCGCACCAGGTTCGAAGTCGTGGGGTGACAATGCTAAGACGTTTTCAGGTGACCGGGATGAGACTTCTGATTCTCACAAACCCATGCCACATGCATAGCGATAATTGCTGATACAACGGCTCCTAGAAGGAGGCTATGTAAACCCTGTGCACAATCCTCCGCGCAATGTATCCAGGTACTAATTTCAGCTTCTGTTTGACTTCTCTTGCAGCGTGGTAATGGTGTTCCCAATTCCTTCATACGTGTTGTGAAGAGTGTAGATGAGCTCCGAGAAGCGATCTGTGATGATTTCGCTATGCTTCTTATCCAATAGCTGCGCGGAAATAGTTGAAAGGTAGATTGAATTGAGCCTAGTACAGCTGTGTGTGATAAGCAATAGCACACATACAGACTAAAGCCTAAAATCCAAGATGTGCTCATGTCACCGCATTGTATTTGGTCAGCTTTGATGATGCGCACCTCAGATTTATTAGCTATACGGATTGAATATGGAACCAAACAATGACTTATTTTACACAACTTATTTTTAAATACATATATCCGATAAATTCATAAGCGTGCAAATTATATGTCAACATTCGAATATATTGACACATAAAGTAATTTTTCCACGAATGCGAATCAGACAGCATGTCATCTATCCTGAATTGTAACTACTATGTACTACTTCAAGAGCTGACAGAAATAACCCTTACAGGATGTGCACCCACGTGTATCATAGATTTGCACACGTTTATGCTCATGTCAACATACATCAATACGTAGACGCTCATATAGTTTCCTATAATCGTAATTGATATTTAAGAGTGTGTACACTTCGCGATTATCCTTGCAGATATGAACACATGAGTAGCACACTGAATCAATTTTGTAGCTATGCCATTGTGATTTCAGCTGTAGGTGTGTCTGTATAATAATTTGCAAAACGCATTTCGGTGCCTAAATAGAAAACCCACCTGTAACTTTTCCACCACATCAGTCTGTAATATCGATAGTTGGTCCGATAGTTTCTCCTTCAGCCTAAGGTAGCGCCTGCTTGCATGTTGATGTAAGCAAGGGCTGAGCAGCAGTCTTCAGTATCTAGTATCATTGGTGTCAGCAAAGCACGAGGTATGCAGCAGGTAACACTATCGAAATACATTTATCGCGCATGCTTTGAATTAAATAAAAACGCCGCTTGAAAAGTTGCTGAATCATAATTTGCGGCCTTCAAACACAAAGATCGCATGATTTGAAATGAGCCTGCCGATTACGTTGACATCAGCAGTAATTTGAATATCGAAGTTAATAGAAGGGGGATATGCACTTGATCAAAGGTTTGACTGACACTAAGGGGGATTAGCGTTGATCGTGAGCCACAAACCGACACAAAACGACCCACCTGCATTTGAAGTTTCCTTGTTGACAACGGGATAGACTGGCCCCTCGCTCTTTACAGAGAAGCTCTTCGTCCTGAGATATACGATTCACAGGCAGACAAGTGAATACACTGGCCATGGAGGTGTGGTTCATCACACTGTAATATAGGCACGTTGATTCGTCACCGAAAGTGCAATAGAAATAGGTACATACAGCGTGCTGGCACATATGCGATATGGAATCATTGATATTACAGAACTGTGATGCCGGAAAGACCCACCTCCATGCTGTGTATGGATTGGACAACCGCTGAATACTCGCTCCTCGCGGCCAGATACTTGTCAATAGTTACTTGCGCATCCGGAGCCACCTGAAACATTGAAAGCGGTCGAAATGTTTGTTAAATTTTCAGCTTGAGAGCTGATATTGTGCGGCTGTATTGTATAAACAGGTACAAAGCTGTGCAAGCCGAGATTTCCCAAGCAAGGTTGCAATTAGAAACTCATATTATATTTGTCAAATCCTTGCTAGACCCCCTCGATAACAGGACGCGATGAATTTGTGAAAATCAGACGGACAAACGTCGGACAAACGTGACGACAGTGGACAACCTTATATGCGATTAAAAAACCACTCCGGGTCTCTACGGTTTGTTTATGCGTTAATATATATATATATATATATATATATATATATATATATATATATATATATATATATATATATATATATATATATATATATAATCACACAAATACACCAACACACCAACACACCAACAAACACACGCACACACACATATATATATATATATATATCTGCACTTTTGCACACATGTATATATATATATATATATATATATATATATATATATATATATATATATATATATATATATATATATATATAATAATATATATATATGTAATAATATGATATATGTATGTACATGTCATGTATGTATGTATGCATGGCAATGTATATATGTATGTGTATGTGTACATTTACACATACATAACATGCATGTATGATATGCAAATGTAATACAGCATATTGTATATAATACATGTGTGATGTGTGATGTGTATGTATTACATATGCATTATATATATATATATATATGTAATAATATATGTATGTATATGTAATATGTATAATTATAATAATATATATATTAATAATAATAATATATAATAATATAATAATATGTATATATATATATGGTATATATACATTAATATTAATATAATATAATAATATATAATATATATGTATATAATTAATGATGTTGCATGCATGTACATAATATGCAGCATATGTGTATATGTATATGTATAATATGAATATATGTATATAATGTATATACATATTATTGATGATGATGTGTGGTTGATGGGTGTGATGATATATATTACATGCATGTATATATATATATGTATGTATCTTTATCTCATATCCATATATCCATATATATATATATATATATATATATATATATATATATATATATATATATATATATATATATATATATATATATATATATATATATATATATATATAATAATACGTGCGTACGTACATGCGTACATAGATACATATGCATATACACACACGCACACACACACATATATATATATATATATATATATATATATATATATGCGCTTTTGTACGTCCATATACCTTGCTCGTAAAAGTCTGAATGCTCTTCGCTAAATCTTGCGTTGCAAATTGTGCTGCCTGGTACTGATCACCACAGCTATTTGCCATCTGCAGAAGCAACATATTCATTCCAAATGAATAGATACACAATCGGAACGATAGAGGAAGCGTGGTTTAAGATGAATCAACAATTCAAAATATTAAACATCCATGATTGTACAGCGTTAGTGGTCGCGGTGCCCTGAAGAATAATCAATACTAATCTCAGACAACTCTCAGACGGGGCCAAATGGCTTGCATAACATTCTTCCTAGTCTAAAAATATCAGCCGCCCATTGATTGCTCACGAACCTTGGCGGTGTGACGTAGCAGCTCTGCGATTTCGTGATCTTTCTCGTAAATCGCATTCAAAGCCAAGTTTTCACCGAAAAACTTCTGTGCCGTCCCCATTGCAGCCAAGCTCCTACCTGTCCGTAATTCAAGACGCATTTAGATCGAATGCAAATGTCGATATATTATGGTGTTGTCCACAACCGCTAATTCAAAATCGATTCATTGAATCGAAGTGATATACACAACAACAAGCACAAGCTAATACAACCATGCAGATATAACGTTGGCACACAATACAGTCTGATATGGCTGTGAAACTCACGTGGTGCGCCAATATTTGACCTAATTTGAGTGCACATCGCAATGTAGAGTTTTCGAATGAACAACGAGATCACACGGGATTCGTGGAGTTCGATGAGTTCGATAACATACCACAAGCTTCAAATTCCTTCAAGAATTGACCCGCTACTACGGCGGTGTTTTCGAATTGGTTGATCTCAATTCGGAAGTTCTCGGTCTCAATTTCTTCCTTGCCAGAGACCTGAAGAGCAAGTGACAAAGTATGTATGTACAAGCAACGAAAACGAACTATGCCGAAACGATGACTGGGAAATGAATGAGTAGCATAATCATCCGAGGTCGGTTCTACATGTCGCAACTACAGATTTGTTTCCAAATTGCGACCAAATTGTATTCGATGAAATCTTCCTAAATCCTGCTCAAATCCAGAAGTGTTTTTTTAACATATTATCGATTGCATTTAATTTCGAGGCACGTAGGTGGATATGCTGAGATATACAATAGTTACTAGCTGTGCACGCGGCCATACAGTGTTGGATCTGCGTGTAAGTGACAGTGACAGCAACTTTACCTTCGAGTCCAGGCCATCGATGGACCCTGACTGTTTCTTAAACCGGTCGGAAAGCCTGAGAAGCCCCGCGTTCAACCAGATCGAAGCCTTTGCAGTCTGATTTGAGGGAGTGACGTACATTTCTTAACGAATTCGTAGCAACAAGTACGAGTATGCTAAATTCGTAGTAATAAGTACGAGTATACTAATCTCGCTGGTGTTAGTATTAGCCATATGGGGGTTTTTTTTTGACAATCAGAGATTGCAAGATGTATTGTGTCGAAGTGAGCGAGTGTAGCTATGAGCCATGTCAAATATACAATCGGGAATCAAAGAACAACAAATGACACAGCGTATACAAAACGCGAATAAAAGGCGCGATGGTTGCTATGATCTATTATTATGACCTAGGAAACGCTCTCATTCGTAAAGCACACCCAGACTTACCGCTGGAGGGCCTTCCGGATCCACCGCATCAAAGCTGATAAAGTCCAGCGTAATTTCAGTGGGCGCCTGCGCCACCAACTGTGCGACTTGCTGGGACGACTTCCCGGCCACCGCAACTCCGTTCACCGATACGATCTCATCGCCACAGTGCAGAATGTTCTAAACAAGATATGCCAGAGTGATTAGAAATCATGTTCTGAAAGATCGCGGGTGCTAACTTTCAGTCCAGAGGGTTGTCTCACTCAGGATGAGGTTCAAAAAAAAATGCATCAGATCCATGGCCGTGTGGACTCTTGGCGCAAACGTGAAAGTATAAAACAACTGCAAACAATGATACTGAATAGCTGTGACCTATACATTGGCTATGCTAGTGCCCTACATATAGTATACATCGGATCGTTCGTTGCCAAATAGACCAGCAAGCATAATACCTGTTGCGCAGCCGGGGTGTCTGGAAGTAATCGGTAGACATATACGACTGGACACAGGGGAGCCCCTCCCCCGAGCCCTAGGCCAATACTCCCATCTTTTTTGGCGAGTTTGATGGACTGATGCGTGGCAACTTGGGCCTGTTTGCACATGTGAGGAAACGAATAAATATTCTATCGGATGGTGAAGGAGATCAGACAAGGAATGAAAGTGGGAATGATATCTATGACTTGCGCAATTGCTGTCAGGCCATGTATTACTTCCGATCTCAAATGATATCCGACAATCGCTTCTAATACATTCAAGAATTTGGCTCGGCAAAAACAAAAAAAACCAGCTATCTGTTAAACAGATGTTCTTAAATCTGGAGCGTTATTTCTCGCTATTAAAATACTTATATCTGAGAGATAAGTTTTAGGGTTTAGAAGAAATCCATCGATAGACTATCGTAAATTGTAACCATCGGCAGTCGGCGAGTGTCAGCGCACGATAGTCACCTCTGACTGTTTGGCAGTGCCCCTTTCTGAAGCACGAATACACGCATGCGATTGGAGTATATGTATATTGAATTATATATATATATATATATATATATATATATATATATATATATATACATAAAAAAATACACGTACACACACATACATACACAAATACGCATGCATACATATACGTTCATATATACACATATACAAACATACGTACACACATAATACATTGCTTGCATACATACATTATATATATATATATATATATATATATATTAACCACCACCCCCCCTCCTCCGCCACACACACACACATATATATATATATATATATATATATATATACTCACGCTCACTTACAAACACATACATACGGACGTTGCACACGCACACACATATATATATATATATATATATATATATATATATATATGTATGTATATGTATATATATATGTATATATGTATCCACACATATTACACACACGCACACAACACAACACAATATATATCTATATATATATATATATATAAACAAACGATATACATACATACATACATACATACATACATACATACATGCATGCATACATACATATATACTTACTTACCTGAGGGTCTAATGCTGCTGTGGTTGTTTGCGTATTGACACCCGTGGCGGTGACAGCAGAGTTCTGAACTTCATCACGAGTGCTAGGTTGATTATTGGAAAGCTGGTTCACTAGCGGATGGCGCATTGTGGAAAGTGGAATCTGCAAAAGGCGATTTAATACACTATATTGTCGGACTTGAGGATACTGTTAACTTGGAAAAGATATTCTTATATATTTATTTGTAATAATAACTTTATAGCATTCTTCTATTTATACATGGCCTTCTGAATTATATATAAAGATGGGGTCTACTTTCTACCGTTTACATACAGGTATTATAACATACAACTTCATATAAATAGGATTAAAGAAAGGCTATGACAGATATTAATATATATAAATCATATTTGTATTTTACTTTTTGTCTTTCGACGAAAGATAGGCTTTTTGTCCTTTTAGAGAAGAAGGTTATGATTTGTTTTTTTTTTTACAGTTTTATTTTAAAAAAAGAAACAAATGCTTTGTGTCTATTTTAGAAGGCTATGTTTTGGCTTTTGCTTTTTTTTTGATGAAAATATTTTGTTTTAAAACCCTCAGAAAAAAAAAATGGAAAAATTCGCTCAATGACCGCTGTTGTCAGTGGTCACATGTGCGAACGCAATCGTACGAAATCATTAGCCGAGAAAGTCGTATCTATTTCAGCGCTCAGAAAAGTCATGACACTCGCGTTGTCGCCATAGTATACAAAGCTGTGGTGAAGTATCCGTACATACACCAGAGAAAGGTATATTGAACGCACGTAGCACCTAACAGAAATATAATCTGAACCGTTCTAAATAGTTAAATATCGATAAGTTGATACTAGTTCAATATGGTACGTTCTCGCAAGCTGAAGATGGCGTCCATTTGGGACGAGCCCACTCTACTGGAGGAGCTCAATGAGTTGTACGTCAAACAGCCCGAAATTCTCGCGGCCAAGATACACAAACACTTGCTGACCACTGAAGGCATCACTGACCTCACCTCAGTAGCCACCATTCAGGATATGCCTAAAGGTGTGTCTGAGATGGTTGTATCGAAGTTTACTCTCATGACCACTACTGTAGTGGAGGCGGTGACCTCGGGCGATAATGCCGTGACTAAGCTGGTCATACAGCTACAAGACGGGCTCAAGGTGGAGACGGTTATCATTAGACACGGTGCTGTCACTGCACACAACCCTCACGGCGAGAAGCGAACCACTTTGTGTGTGTCTTCGCAGGTGGGGTGCAAGATGGGGTGTACGTTCTGCGCGACTGGAACTATGGGCGAGATTGGAGATTTGTGTGCGGGTGAGATCCTAGAGCAGCTGATACATGCCAGACAATGGGCCGAGGTGAGCAACATAGTGTTTATGGGTATGGGAGAACCTTTCAATAACTACAAGCAGGTGGTTTCGGCTGTGAATTGTATGATTGATGGTCGAAGGTTCAAGATCGCACCCAAACGGGTTACCGTGTCGACTGTTGGTGTGATCCCTAAGATATACGCGTTTATCGAGGATTTGCCTATGTGCAACCTTGCGTTGTCTCTGCATGCGCCTGTACAAGAACAGCGTATGACTATTGTACCATCGGCCAAGGCATTTAAGTTGCCTGCGTTGATGGAGGCCATGGATGAGTATATCAAGCGTACGAGACGAACGGTGCTGATTGAGTATGTGTTGTTGGCTGGTATTAATGATGACGTAGAGACTGCGCACAACCTCGGCAAGCTGCTACAGCCGCGTAAAGACAACGTGACTATCAATTTGATTCCTTACAATACCACTAATGTGTCAGATCCCTACAAACCCCCGGCGTATCCCACAATCCAAGCGTATATTGATATCGTCATGGGTGAATATGGATGCTACGCAACTGTCAGGAAGGAGATGGGTGGTGACATTGCGGGTGCGTGTGGTCAATTAGTTGTATCGAAAGAGGAGCAGAAAAGCGCCCCCGTGACTACACCAGTTGTCGACCTGGAGGATATGATGGGAAAGGCCCCTAAAAAGACCTCCGGAGTCGCTAAATTCGGCGGTGAGAATGCGCCCCACCAGTCAGGCGCTATTTGGCCCACAAATCAGACGAACAAGAAGAAACAGAAGAGGACTACCGGGGTACCAGAAAAACGCAAAGAGCCACTTTTAGTAACAAAGAACGCGAGCGGTGGGGTGTGCAAAGCTTTGACGGCTGTGTTGGTCGGTGTGGCTTCCGTAGGCTTAGGCGTAGCTCTGTACGGTGGTGGTGAGTTATAGGTTGTATAGCAATCGTTTATCGCAAAATAGGACACTCATATATAAGGATATACTGTTTTTAAGTTCATATTATTAAGGTTTAGTAAACTTTAGGTCGATTTTATTAGTATTCCAGCCTGCTTTTGAGGCGACACGCGATAAGTTCTCGTATTGGGCTATTATCGATGTTTTAATATTATGTTCAAGCAACATCAGCGGATATCACCACAATATTGCAGAATATTGAAATATATAAGAACTCGAAATTCATCGTTGACGGTTTACTTTAACCTGAATGTGTATAGCTTCGTGGTAGTAAATGTTGTGTCTGTCAACGTACTCGTTAGCCGAATTTTCCTCCTATATTGAAGTTTGTTATCTTGGCTTTATCTAGCTGCAAAACAAACAGATTTGGCGAATATATACACTACCTCCGAGTGATATTGGAAAGTGAGCGAAAATCTGAAGCAGTATGATGACTTGTATATGATGGAACTTACACACCTAATTTAGTTGAATATTTTCCGCTTAGATTGTCGTCTTGCTTCGATCTAGGGACAAGAAAAGCAGTCCGTGGATACGAAAGTACTGTTTCAGATACTATCGAGGGATTATGTGAAACTCACAAGTTATAACTGGCTACACATTGTAGTCTTTCGATACAATGATGGTTTCTTCACATATTCATTGGCTAAGCCTTCTGATCAGACCATAGCTTGTATAGAATTGCCTGCACCTGCTTACAAAGCAAGCTTTCTTCGTGCAATTGTAGGCAATTTTCAAGTCCACGGCTCATGCCAATGGATAACACTAAGCTGCCTTCGCTATTAGAGTATATACATCTGAATAACAATACAGGGCATTCGTCAGATTTCAGCGATTAACACGGAAGAATTGAGGTGTAGATTGTAGTAAGACTACGACATTTTGTGAGAAAAAAAATTAATGATGAACCAAATCCACCTTCTGTCGTCGGTCAAACCCCTAAATATTATTAGGACTCTAGGTGGCTTCAATAGGCTCTGAGAGCTCCGTTTTGTGTGCAATCGACACCAAGGTAGCCAATACCCAGGCTTCAGCAAAGGACTAAGTTGGCCAACAGGTCGTATTTGACATTGAATTTCTATTGTATTTATTTAAAAGCTCGTAAGCTCGAACGCTTCATCTGCGCCGGACGTCTCGGTCATTCTCTTGTTTGAGAGTGGGTGATTTCTCGTGAATGCTTATTTAAATGTGATACGTGTTCGATCGTCGCGCAAAGTACTACTAGGCTCCGGTTGACCCCATGTGCAGTAAAGCATACTCTCATCTCCCAGGGTACATCCAATGAATACGCCAGCCGTTGCAAAGTCTACTCCAGGTGAAGCAGGTCAATACTGTGCGTCGTTGTTAACCCATCGGTGGGCTTGAATGCTGCCTGTTATATAGTTTTGTCATTCCTTGCGCTTTGGACAAATCACCATATCGGTTGCGTATCTTAGACTAATATAGTAGGCTATCAATTGACGATTTAAGTGATTACTCATCCATCTCCTCGCGGGCGAATTTGATGACCGTATTGCTGTCATCGATTATAAGGACACCTGCGGCGATGTACGAGTTCAGACACATCTCAAAGTTGCTTTGGGTGAAGTCTCGGCCCAACACAGCTTTCTTCGCCTTATCGTAGCTGTGAAAATAGAAAAGAACCCAAATTGATTGCTTATTGTTAGTCAAACAGCGCGGGTCCCATATGTATATGTGCAAGGGACAGCGAGCTTGTGATGTCATCATGCGCGAAATCTCATGTTCTGAACTTATCGACTGCCTAGAGATCCCTAGTGGGTTCATAATAAACGTGGCAAGCCTTTCTGATTCAAGTACACACCTGATAATCTTGTGGGGCGTGCGTTCTAGCAGATTACGAACTATGTCGAAAATGTCGTTGATTATGGTACCCGGATTGCGTTTCTTGGTGTTCTTTTCCATATCTTCAAGTGACGCTTTAGACACGTTGATCAATCGGAATGCCTCATCTACGTCTTCTTCCTCAATCGCAGGGGCAAAGCGGAGACGCGCCTAGTAGAGGACAAGAACCAACAGGGCATTAGGTAGTGATATATATAACATCAAGACACACCGGTTTTATAAGCGTAGTTGTATACTGACATGGAAATGGAAAGGAATTCACAACTCACACAACTTCCTGCAGTACACACAAAGGCATGCTGCATCCACAAGCACACTTGCGCAAAAATACGTGAAACAATACGTTTTGGTATTTAATGTAAAAGTAAAGTAGATCGTAAACACTTACCCTGGCTGTGGACAGACGAAGAATTGCCAGCAGCGAACGGGGTGTGGCCTTGATACCGAACTGTTCCGAGTGCTGTTGTCGCATCAGTGAGTACTCTTCCACTATCCTTTCCGCCAATCTTGCTGGCACTGTGGGGGTGAGCTCCTTTGCCATTATCATGTATGCTCTGTAAGAGACGCAGGGTAGTTTGGTATCAGGATTTGCGCGTATGGGGCTGTGTCTTGTGGAATAAACAATGTAGAATTATCCCACGTGTATAAATCCATACGGTCAATTGAATTTTGATATTCGAGATTGAAATGCTTGTCCATAGTATGAAACTGATAAAATATATACAAGGCAACATACCTGATCATCTCCCCATCAACAGGCTCAAAACCCAGCTCAGGCGGCCTGAGGTTTGTGTGTACGTGAGCAACGTGCTCAGCCAGGCGGCGATCCTGTGTGTTGTCCGGTCGATCAAGTAAAAGAAATAGCAGATCGAATCTGCAGTGTGTCCGCAGGCAAGGACATGCGTGAGTACAGAACTGTCAAAGAGAAAGTTGCCGCAGTGTACGTGCCATGACTGAGAAGAAGCTTAAGCAGACTCGCGGTAAAGATAAGGCGAATCAGATCAATGTGACTGGAGTACAAAACGAACACAACTCCCACCACCTGACATCCAACACAGGTACACAGCACCATAGCTCTCGCTCGCTTACCGTGAGAGTAGGGCTGTGGGCAGATTGATGTTCTCTGTGATGCTCTTACTGACATTGTACCGTCCATACAGAGGGTTAGCCGCCGCAAGAATGGCTGCGCGGGCGTTGAGTGTGGTGGTAATACCGGCCTTGGCAATTGAGATGGTCTGCTGTTCCATGACTTCGTAGATGGCTGTGCGATCGCTTTCGTCCATCTTATCGAATTCATCGATGGCACACACACCCTCGTCGGCCAGCACCAGCGCACCTCCCTCTGTGGAATGTAATAAAGTGTGTAAAGTGGATTAGTACACTCTTTGAGTGAAGACAGCAAGCAAACGTGTACTCGTATGTACTCCCGTGGAAATCTAAATAATAAAACATCGATTTTTCAAAATTCCTATACCACAGGGCTTTTTTTTTGTCACCAACGAGTACATACCCAACACAAGCTCGTCCGTAACCACATCGCGCGTAATAGCCGCCGTGAGACCCACGCCACTACTTCCTCTGCCCGTTGTGTATATACCACGCGGTGATAATGAGCACAGATGCCGCAGCAACTGACTCTTGGCAACTCCAGGATCTCCCATGAGACATATGTTGATGTCTCCTCGAATCTTCATGCCATCGTCCAATGCTCGTGCACTACCCCCCCGAGTGACAACAAGATGAGTGCTTTCTTTATGTCTTCGTGCCCGAAAATCTCTGGTGCAATCGACTGGGCGAGCTTGTCGTACCAGTCCTCATCTAATAGAGAGGGCGAGTAGCGGATGTTAAAGGGGGGGGGGTGCAGATGTGGAAGTGTATTCGGATCAATTTGCGCGTGCAGTTTCTAGCGAAAGTGCTGATGCAATTTTATGTGCTCGTACATTACGCGCAATCTTGCCGTTTTTGTATATACATTTGAATACAATTTGTCTCCCTTCTGTGGTACGTTTGAAGCTTATCCGTGTATGTATGCATTGGTATGCCCAAACATATTGCGCTCGCCAGGTACCTCGAGAATATCTCCAGCGCGTCTGCACGTATATTTATTGAAACTCTGCTCTAATCTTAAGGTTTTCCTATAGAAGTATCATGAACATCGCTCTAAAACAATATGCATCCCTATACCTCAGACGCCCACTCACAAATTGAAGCGAGGACTTTGGTGGTTAATTACCATCAACGACAACACCCACACTACCACCACAGCATAATTCGATCGCAAATCTTGTACAGGCAGAGCCCTTACCTTGACGAAACTCCAACACTTTCGCTCTCATCTCGTCAGATACAACGTTCTTAGCGGCGCCCTGTTGTTTCATGAGTTTGATATTATGGGCTTGCAGGTATGTGCCAGCCACCAGACCCACACGGATGGCGTTGAATCCAGACAGAACTGTGGGGAGGTAGCACCCAGTGATCTCTACCACATCTCCTGGTTTGGCAATACGGGTGGCTCCGTCCTACATGAGTGGGTGACGGCACGACATGAGTATCGTACACACATGGATGAATTTGACAATTTAATTTCACTCTCGTATACGCATTTCGTCAGAAAGCTTACACGCAGCGACACATTAGCGCATCAGCTTAGACATACAGCCTTCCATATACACAGCCATATATATATATATATATATATATATATATATATATATATATATATATATATATATATATATATATATATATGTATATATATATATATATAAACAAGCGGTCACAAAAGTACCTGTGCATGGACTGTCATAGCCCGCGGTGTGTGTCCTACAGGCACTTGGTGAGCCAACTCCTGAATGCGCAACTCCTGGTACTTTACAAACCGTGACCCTCTGATCAGCAGAGATAGCTTGGCCTTTGATCGACTACCACTCTCACTACAGTTCTCCCCTGGACAGAACTGCAGGGGCATGAATTGGGGCGTGGTGACCTGTGTACAGTACAGGAAGATAAGGTATTGGCATGGATGAGCAACAGGTCGACAAATGTACAAAATGGCTACGGTGTGTGCGTGATGGACATCAACGGAAAAAGTATGTGTGTCTATGAGATGAGCGTGGCGATCGTTTGCAAATGTGGGGCTAGTTCGTAAGGGAGCGATTGCGAGACACTAATCGTGCATATGCCATATGCTCAGCTGAGCAATGACCCAATAATATCATCTAGCCTACAGCTCATATTTATGGTGTGCTTTGTTGCGCTGTCTGTAGTGTGTTTGTAGATGTGTATTCCCAGACAAAATGCTTCCGGCAATACAAAACAAACAAGTGCTACAACGGCAACCACAAGTTTGCGACAGGTCTGCAAGTATATATAGCAGACAAACGTAGCACGAGAAATGATGAAGCCATACAACATACCCTCTGGATGGTCTCTCCCTCACACAGGGCACATCTATATACAGCGTATGTAAGCTTCGGCTTAACATCCGTTGTTCGTGTTACGATCGCTTTCACCTTGACCAAGCTACCGATGTGGCTCGCTTTGAGCTGTGAGGAATAGTGTGAGAAATTTGGCAATTAGGCACTAGAGTGAGGAGCTCGCACGGTAATACTGCGTTGCACTGTCAGTTGTTCAACTGACGGAAAATTGACCACAGTATACTCTAGAGTTTGACGCCCTTTTGATTGAACTGAATTGACATCGGACTTCACAATCCAAGCGCCTATTACCAAAGCAGAGCTACTATGCCGTAGTATTTGCTCGTGGTCTAAATAGGGCCACACACGTGTTTACAACTAGGACACAATCAAACGTAAAGGTAGGATTTCGACTAAGAGAGTACACTGATTCGTAATTTTAGATTGTATGAAGTGTCACGCCGACTTACGTTTCTGACGGTGATTTGCTTGCCCTCACTCGGTGGTTGAAAGACGACCGAGCTGAATATATGGTAAAGTGATCAAGTGAGATTGCAGTATGGTACTAAGACGTAATTCTGACTGCTGAAAGTATAGGTCGCGCACCACGGGTATTCCAGCATGCAATTGCAACTGCGGATATGGTGACCAAGTTAACATGCTGTCGTCTTCATAGTGAAAAACACTGAGCGTTCATTGGATTGCCAATGAAGTCGACAACTGAGGAGGAGAAGTCTTCTATGACAATCCTGACAATTAA
Organism: Sphaeroforma sirkka; assembly: GCA_001586965.3. Taxonomy (NCBI): domain Eukaryota; class Ichthyosporea; order Ichthyophonida; genus Sphaeroforma; species Sphaeroforma sirkka. Next base: position 5,055 of record LUCW03000832.1, on the reverse strand, counting down.
CAACCATAGTCTAGATAGAGATCCCATTACACGCGCCCTCGGGTGTGCTGACTACTCAATGAACTATATATATATATAACATAAATACATACATGAGCGTAATATAAGCTACTTACAATCGACGGAAGAGTGCGGCATCGGCGTTGTGGCCGTTCTCTACTGCTTCCATACGCCGGTGCTCGATGATGACGTCCTCTGAAGTACTGTTGATGGGATCGAATTCTTCGGTGGGTTCCGGTAGAAGTTCGTCTATCTGCTGACAGAACAGTGTTTCGTATCGTAGAATGTTCTGCTGAGTGCGCTCGGAGAAGTCGTCGCCCAGAAACTGTTATTTAGCAATTGAGTGGAGAGTGTTTGAGAGTACAGTACATTGCTAGATAGATAAGATTGAGTGCTTTCCTGTGTACTGCGTCGGCTAGGAAGTTATGCCGCTTCGAGTGTGATATACAAACATAGGGATCGGAGTAATGTGAGAAGTGAGCATGTAAAACAATCCCTCCTCAGGGTGACATGTCAGCCCGATCGCTTGTGAAGATGATTCCACAATTGTTCATTGGAAACGAAAAAAATCCCTCTTTGGACTATGAAAACATCTGCATCTAACCGGTAATCGTTGTCCACATTCTGCGGCCACAAAGTGCGAAACGCGCGCATTTCATACGTAATTGTCTAGGATTGACGGTGTCATAATGCGAGATGAGTACTCGTACAAGCAATAAAAAGGTGGCACATGCAGGCTGACCTGTCGAAATCAAGTACAGGAGGTAAGATTGGGCAAGCTACATACACAGGTGTCAGCTTCCGCGACTTTCCAGAACGTATCATATACTTTCTGCGCGTATAATATATTCACGAGTCAGTATAAAATTCGTGCTTGTTGCAAAATCGTATCGCACACAAAAACCCAGTCTTGGTAAATCAGACACCGACGACTAAACTACACTGTATATACTTGCATGCATTAAAAATCAAAGGATGTCACGGTGCGCATACATAAGTTTAACCTGAAAAACACATATGTATGTAGCTAAAACTTCAGTACAACATAGGCCAATCGCTCACCGTGTCAATATCATCCAAAGACACTGGCAATTGTTTGATTTTTCGGTTGGCTACATCCGTCTGGAAGAGAATTTGTATATAAGTATGAGATGGAAGCCGTGTTTATAATTGCATGGGATAGACACTGACTCCGCGATAAGAGCAGACAAATCGCTTTATCTTTGAGCCTCTACACTTAGAAAGTTTTCTTCCATGTCATTCGAGTCAAATACACGTACATATGAGAAATGTATGCAATGAAAATGTAATAGATTAGCGCGATACCGCCGAAGGGATGTGCAGACTAGCACACGAAAAAGATGCTTAGCAAAACGTGTAGCAGAGTGGACGTCAACACATACCATGAGCTCCATATACTTCTTGTGCTGTGTGCCATCTCTATCGGTGGAGACGAAGTCAGTGAGGAATCGCTTTATCTCGTCTGGATGAGGTGATGAACAATCAGCAAGAGAGGTTGTGCTGGCAGGTACTCACTAACAGATTACTTCCGCTATTGAACAGAATCAAACAAGATTCTTCTATGGAAAATCAACCGGCAGTTCGGAAACGCACATAACTTCCAATATATTATATATATATAAATATATATATATATATATATATATATAACATATATATCATATATATATTTATATATAATTATATATATATATATATATATATATATATATATATATATATATATATGGCATATATGTATATATATATGTATATATATATATATATATATATATAATATATATACAGCATATATATAAATGTAATAATAACCAATATATTATATTATATATATATGTATATTATTATTATATATAGCCATTGTTATAGTATATACATATACATGTATAATATATATTATTAATAATATGTATGTACAGTAATACAACAATAAAATAAAAATCATATAATAACGAGTATATTATGAAATTATGCTATGTATAATGTGGCATGTATGTATGTATATTATATAGCAACATATTACATATTATTATTGGCATGTATGGTAATATTATATACTACACATACATACAATACAAATGTATATCATTAATATGTAATCATAATAGCCATACATATTATAACAGCATAATATATGCTATACACATAATATGTATATTAACATGGGCCTTGTATGTCGCCAACATATATGCCATGCAATGCGTGGCATTATGCATTATATATGTTATATATAATATTATATAAATGAATAATATGTGGCGTTGTTGTGTGCGTGCGTGTATGATGATGTTGATGATGGTGATGACGTTGTGTGTATATGTATGTATGCTGTATAATATGTAATATGTAACATAATAATATAATAATATAATGTATTATTATCAATACTTGGCACATGCATAACATAAAGAGCATATGCGCATGCGTACGGAAACATGTAATACATCATCGGACAGATCGACAGATCAACCCATTTTTTGGCCGGTGTACATATTACGATGTGTATGCCATACTAATATGTATTATATATGAATATACAGATATACAGATATGTATGCATATGCATATGTATGTGTATGTATGTATATATAATAATAATATAACATAGCCAATATATTATAATATGTAATATATATTATGTATTATATATGTAATATTATATAATATTATTATTATATATACATATTATATTGTTGATGATGATGCATATGGATTGATGGTGCAGTTGCATGTAAGCATGTGCATGGTGTGTGCCAGTGCAAACATGTGTATGTGTGTGCATAATAATAATAATATATAATATATGTATAATATATATATATATATATATGTAATATATATATATATATATGTATATATATATATATATATATATATATATATATATATATATATATATATATATATAATATATATATATATATATATATATATATATATATATATATATATGTATATAATATATATATATATATATATATATATATATATATATATATATATATATATATATATAATGTATTTGTAATTTTGTGCTATGTACATATATACGTATATACAAATGCATAAGTAACTGAACCAACCTAATTCTAGAAAGTTATGCTCTGGGAAGAGTGTATCATCGACGTTTGGAGATGAGTACAGCATATGTTACGCTGCCCACAAAGACCATATCACTAGTTCACACATGTATATACCTCGATCAACTCCCCAGACGTCATCTTGATTAATCTCGGGTTCTAGATCAAGATCTAAATCCATCTTGTACTGTTAAATATACCGCTACGATTTTTCATAAAATCTTGTCGATTCAATAAAAGTAAGAGTACTATATGGCAGAACAGAGAGTCAGCTGCAGTGTGTGTCTGTATGAAGCAGATCACTAAATAAAATAGACACCTTTCACTGAAATTGAACACAGCAGGCGGCTTCTCCCTTGTGGATTACAGAATACGCCTACTTAAATATTTACAGTTGAGGACTTGAGGCGTCACTCTCTTCTCTCTTGGGGGTAAAATAAGTACAGAGCCCCTAAGGCTCAGAAGCTCAATCTATGGATGAATTGGGTCTGTGCCCAATCAGAATTGTAGGTACTGCAATTCGGCGGGAATGGACAAGTGGCTTTCTCATCTGTGTTAAAATGCCGGCGGTGTCCGCGAGTTCATGGAAAATATATAATATATTCATGTGTATTGTCGCATACAGCCTACAGCCCATAGGTCGATATCATTCGTATTGATACTTATTTGAGCCAGATAGTTAACGGTGATCAAACAACTCAGCGGATTTTTCCATTCCTTCAGCCGTATTATCTATGCGTCTGGCCAATTGCAAATTGAAGAGCATAGCTATGCAACTGATATGTCTGACTATGTATCACCTGTCAACATACCGATGAAACACCTTGTTGAATAACAAAGCCTACTGTTTGCTGCATTAAAAGTACTGTGTATACGCAGAAAATACGACATTGCGACCACCACAGGTGTACTTATTTTGGTATTGAATGCAGATACACATTCATTGAGGGAACGTGTCAGCATCAGTATACATTCACACTACTAAGTATATATATATATATATATATATATATATATATATATATATATATATATATATATATATAAGATAGCAAACTGAGGCCATACTGCAGAGTTGTAATTCAATTCATTCGGAAATCTGCACTATGTCTGGTCCCATCTCACAAGTGGCCCCGGTTGATTTGGCTGTGAGTACAACAGCAAAAGGCTCTGCTGTAGCCGACGTTGCCGAGCAAAATAAATACATGACTGTGGTCAAAGCTCCGGTATGTAGGGAGCAGTGTTGAAATGTCACTTGTGGCGTCACCCACCTAGCTGTTCAGCTTCAAACATGTGTCTACTGCGTTGGTTTGTGAGTATTCTTTACATTTTGAAGCTCGACACAACTTGGAATTGTAGATGAGACTTAGTGGTACAGTTTATGTTATATCTGTGATCCTCTTCTACATAGTTTTGTATCTCATACTCTGCATTTAACCTATTCTGGATATGTTGCACATGCGTGATTTATTATCATTATGGTGCTATGGGATGTATACGAGTGGTCTTTTATGCTGGGTGTTGATCAAACTCCCACTATATATTGAAGATATAATACCTAACATCTATGCTACTATGCATTTGGTATTTTTTTTGGTACACAGTGGAATAAAATTATACTTTGAAGCTGGTGTGCACAGTATCAGTGTCCCTATCAAATCACTCTTAATATATGTCTTTGTGCTTTACAGTGAAATTTATCTATTTTTTTAGACACAGACGCTTTGAGCCTATATATTATATATATATATATATATATATATATATATATATATATATATATATATATATATATATATATATATATATATATATATATATATATGTATAAGCATATATGTATACATATATACATGTAACCACATATCAATCTGCAAACAGATAGTGTGATAAACGTATGACTGAGAACAGATAGTGTGATGAATGTCTAATCACTATGCAATCGTAACAATGA
>LUCW03000831.1:25000-32500 GCA_001586965.3 Sphaeroforma sirkka | reverse complement strand
TATATATATGTTTGCATATTTGTATATATATATATATATATATATATATATATACAATGTTTGCCACCTTCTTATTTGCACATAGCGGTGTATTGTAACTCTCTTTTCCTAAAATATTCCATACCCAGCTAGCACCGAAGAACCCATATCCGACTGCTCTGGAGGAGTGCTTCTTCGCATACGCTTGGGTTCTTCAACACGCATCGGCGATGGGTAAGTTCAGCTGTATATTCCTATGTTACACACGCATTCTCCTATCATTTGAAAGCTTTTTATGTAAGTATGTGGCCTTCAATTTCCATTTCCCATCCGCACCGTTTTATTCCTTCGTACGTGTATGTGAGATCGTATTTCTAGGGTTTTAAACTACAAAAGCCATACATCTAGCAGCTATAGACATTTCTAGGGTTTTATGGTTTAGATTTTGGGGGTTAAACCCTAAAACCCTAGAAATGTCTATAGCTGCTAGATGTATGGCTTTTGTAGTTGTTGGATGTGTATAGTTTTAGTTTCTCTTTGTATTGAGCTCATATCTCTATTAGTTCTTATACGCGTGTAAAGTGTGTTTAGTTATGCTACACACTTTCGGCCTTTGGCTCAATGGCATTGTGTACACTTTCTATGTTTATATATATATATATAAATATGTCATATATTTATATACATATATATACATATATATATATATATATATATATATATATATATATATATATATATATATATATATACATATATATATAAAGATATATATGTAAAGTTCTACATATAAAGATATATACATATATATATATAATGATATATAATGACATATATATATATATATATATAATGATATATAATGACATATATATATATATATATATATATAAGTATACATTATTGCTCACACACACACATATATATATATATATGTGTGTGTTTGTAAATTTGTATTTGTAAGTTTGTTTTTGTATCTTTATTTTTATTTGTGTTTGTATCTTAATATGTATTTGTATCTGAATTTGTATTTGCATCTTTATTTGTGTTGTATCTTTTTTGTTTTGTATCGCTATCTGTTTGCGAATCTCATTCTTCTTCGATCCTCATCCCAACGTCCACTGCCCCCTCCCCCCATCTCATAGGATACCCCTCCAGCAACATCTGCCTGTCTGGTGACTCCGCCGGGGGAAACCTAGTGGTAGCGCTTGGTCTAAGGATAGCACAGGAAGGGCTCCCCATGCCCTGTGCTATACAGGCTACCTATCCCGCTCTAGCCATACGCATGTTACCCTCGCCGGCCCGTTTGCTGAGCGCCGGTGATGTGTGTTTGCCTCTGGGGATCATGGAGGATTGCCTGGATGCGTATTCCCCTGGTGGAGGTGTGTGATGTGTGTGTATGAGGTGCGTGTGTCTGAGTGTGTATGTGAGTGTGAACCTCGTTGTACATATTTTTATTTGTATGTATATGATACAGCGTTGCGTGTACCTGTGCATCCTAGAAACTTAAAAACCCTATGGCAACGAAAAGTATCAAAAGTGAGTGCTACAGCTGATATTAATGCCACGTTGCCTAGCAACGGGTCAATATCCCGAGTCTCTGACGATGGATTTCCTCTTTGCGCGAACAAGCACAAGTTCCAAACACCCATGAAATTCTCAAGCAAACTATATTGTTGTGCTTGTGTTCGTGAAATCGAGGCATTTAACCCAAGTTTCCGTGCTGTTCGTGAGAATTGAACATTTAACTCCTACTTTTGTGCCTGTGTGCATATAAATTAGGTGTGGGCAGTGGTGCAGCTGGTGTTAATCCCGAATTCAGACGCGAAGAGGTCGATCCGTTGCTATCTCCGTGGCACTGTAGTGATGCGATGCTCAAGACACTCCCGCCTGTGTATATGGTCACAGGCGCCTATGATCCGGTAGGAATTTCAGGGGTTTGGGTACCAGTTCGAATTGGCCCACGGACGTGTGTTGTTGTTTTAGATATGCAGTACTTCAATCTATATAGTATAATAGCTTGCAGAGAAATACAGTTACTATACACCTTTGAATATGGCTCAAGATACTCCAAATATGGCCTCAGGTGCCTATGACCCAGTAAGTAGTAGGGTCCCAGTCCTACCTTAACTACCCATGAAGAGTGTCATGATTTAATGTAGTAGTTCAATCTGTATAGTGGAACAGCTTGCATAGGATTACAGTTGCTCTACACCTGTGGATATGGCTCAAGTCACACCCGCCTGTATAAACAATCACAGGCGCCTATGATCCAGTAGGGGTTCGGGTTCTTGGGGTGCCAGTTCTATTGGCGCACCGACTAGGAAGTGTCATTGTTTTATATAGTAGTTCAATCTGTATAGTAGGAATGCTTGCATAGGAATATAGTTACTTTATACCTGTGAGTATGGCTTAAGACACGCCGCCTGTATATATGATCGCAGACACCTATGGGCCGATAGGGATTTGGGTGTCAGTTCTAATTTACCAACCGACTAAGAGTGTCAGTACGGGACAGATCAATGTGTATCATAAACATCTTACAGAGGAATACAGTCTCGTTACTCCTGTGAGTTGGGTATCAAACGGACGTCTATAGTATGTATGTATACACAAACTAACGCAAAAACTATATCGCTTATGTGTACTGTATTACTGCTTACGGTACACTCGTTGCTTCATCAGCTACATGACGATTGCATTGACTTCGCAAGAAGACTACGGGCTGTTGGGAATGAAGTGCACGTCAGCGTATTCGATAAGGTACTGTCCGTTTCTTTGCCAGTTTGTGTTATATTATTTGAATGCCAATGGTCAAAACACCATATATATATATATATATATTGATATATTGATATATTAATAATTTGATATATTGATATATATATATATATATATATGAATGAATATAATAATGCATGTATGTATGTATGTATGACTGTATATATATATATATATTATATATATATTATATATATATATATATATATATATATATATACATATATATATATATATATATATATATATATATATATATATATATATATGTATATATATAATATATATATATTATATATGTATATATATGTATATGTATGTATATATATGTATATATTATATATGCATATATACATATATATAATATATAATAATATATATATATATATATATAATATATATATGTATATACATATATATATATATGGCTTATATAATATATATATATATACATATATGTAATATACATACATATATGCATGTATACAACAATATGTATATATATATATATATATATAATATATATATATATATATATATATATATATATATATATATATATATATATACATATATGTATGTTGTATATATATATATATATATGTGTATATGTGTATATATATATATATATATCCGTCTGTCCGTCCGTCCATATACCCTATATATCTATTTGTCTATCTCTGTCGATCTATCTGTCTCATCTCTCTCTCTCTCTATATATATATATATATATATATATATATAGTATACGTATATATATATAAATATATATATATACATGTATACATATATCTATATGCCTAAATCATGTTTATCTTGTTACCAATACCGCCCATCGCAGACCTTCTCTGTAGTCGAGTTCTTGGTGTATCTTTTATTTTCAAATTAGATCTCGGGGTAAACCTCGGAGTTTAGAGAACCTCTAAACTCAAACCTTGAACCCCTTGTACTAGATATACAGTTACATCTAAGCACGTTTTATATTTAATCACTTTCCTTACACCCAACACTAGTCTCCATCACACTCATCGCATGTATGTCTGCAATTCGCTAGCCTCCTCCTTAGTTGAGCTCATATTATATCATTCATATTCGTTGTTGAACCAACTGTATATATTGTGCTATGGTATTCTAATTGTACACTCAAACAATTCTACTGCTGCGGATGTCGTTTGTCTTTCCGTAATTCGTTGCTTTCTTCCTTACTTCTATATGTTCATATTACCGTCTACCTGCTGTATCTATTACCTAACTCCTTGTTGTTGCATCAAAACCCTCGATTTTGCACACGAATTCTCTATCACACGTGTCCCATGTCTTTCTTTGATTCGCAGGTCTTTCGCTTATCTATATAGCCGCACATTGTATTTTCCATTCTAAAACTAGCAATCAACCCCTGCGTATATATTGGAGCACTTACTTCGTTGCCCACATACGCTACCTCAGGTGTCACATGCATTTCTGCAATTCGCCGACATTGCTGGAGGGGCCACAGAGGCCGCAGCCGATCAGGTGATGGAACATCTGCGACTTATGTTCGAGCGCTTCAGTGGGAGTGAGGTTCGCAACACGGCCAGAGTGGTACAACACCAGTTCCAGGTACAAAGTCCTTATATGTCATGGGAGAGTTCAGGATGTTATTGGATATAACCCAGGTAGGTAGAATCTACCAACAATGTTCGTAGATTGGCTGTGAATGTTAATGTGATGATTTATCCTTTTAGATAGACTTCGCTGTATATATTATCCTACCCTCCGATTGGCTATAGAACTACGGGTCAGTGGAGAAATCGTCTCTTTGTCACTGTACGAGTGAATTGTTGTGGGTGAGTTGTTGGCCTTGGGGTTTAGGGTTCTAGAACTGAGTTTTAAGGTTTTCCGTCCAGTGTGTCATCTGAGGCCTCATTTCACGCGCAGTAGCAACGGTGTGGAAGCACAGATCACTACACAAACATGTTTCCGCCTAAGTTCTGAATAGTGTGTCTTGTACTGTATAGAAACTTTTTCTTGTCAGTCAGATTTACTTGCCCTACACATTTGAACCGAATTTGACACTCAATTAGTTTTGGTGCGGGACATACCGCCTTTTGCTACGTCTGCTGTTGTTATATTTGTAATTCGTTGCGTTGCCAATATGCGATTCGGCACATAAGACAAAGTGCAGAAGCAATGGATCAGAGTTTGGCTTATCAGTTGGTAGTGATAATGGTTTTGGTATCCAGACAAAGTGTGGCCCTCGAAGTAGTCGAGGGCGTGCTGTGCCCCAATATGAACTCGCCCTCATATCCAGGGATATGTGAACGGGGTAGATCACAATGAACCCTAAGGCGAACGAGACACCCCAAGACACCCCTAATTGCAACTATATTGCTATTCTGCTCTACCAGCCAGCCTGAACCCCTACAACCCTATAGCCGTAAATCACTTATATTGAAGTCGTTGCTGGCAAACACGGTACCTTGTCTCCGAGCGTAGCATTGTACAATGGATAAATACAATAGCCGTCACGTGGCTCTGATAGGATATGGGCCATTCATGCTATCCACTATGCTCATTTTGCTTGTCTTGTCCTTCGCAGGTGGGCTGGATGGAAACGCAAGTAGAGCCCGACGAAGGGTTGTCGTCCGACGGATGACAACCGTGAGAATTCTACTGGTAAAGCTTACCCGAGCTCTGCCCTGATTGTCCGAAAACTGATGCAGCTTCAGATCACAAAAACTCTGTTGGTAGTTTCAAAGGTCTCTATTGGCATCATTATAGATCCCAATGAGGAGCTTTAAAGGCTATTGGTATCGTTACAGATGCCACTTTGCAGCTTCAACGGCAATTATTAGTATACAGGTTCCAATTTGGAGCTTTAAATGCTACTAATGGTATCGCGGCAGATCCCAATTTGGAGCCTTGAATGCAGTTTTCAGTATTGCTGCATATCCCAATTTGGACTCTTAAAGGCAGTTTTTGGTATTGCTGCAGATCCCAATTTGGAGTTTCAAAGGCAAATACTGCTATCGCTGCAAATCCCAATTTGGAGCTTTAAAAGAAATGTTTCGTTTTGCTGCAGATCACAATTTGAATCTTCGAAATCAATTATCGGTATCGCTGCAGATCCCAATTGGTAGCTTCCAAGACAAATATTGTATCGCTGCAGATCCCAAATCGGAACTTCAAAGACCATTAATAATACACACATTGATGACTTAGTTTAAGATGCAACGGCTGAATTCAAAATGGAGGGCAAGTTGGAGCTGATTCTGCAAATGTTTAAGCCGCTAAACCGAAACCGGCTCCAGATTGTCCGAAACAGGTGCAGCTGACACAATTATCACATGATAACTTGAAGTGATCTGAAAATCCAGGGAATATATTCTATCCATTGGATGTGTACGTTTTCAGACACAACGGCCCACTTTACGTATACGTTTATGCCGCCCGTTCTAGGGTTTTAGGGCTGACATTGCCTATCGACATCCTACGGAGTCCTCAACGAAAGCAGTAAGGCTATATATAGATTATAGCAAGCATAGCCCAGAACCAATGGAGGTTAGAAGAGAGGGCCATTGGACTTAGAAGTGTAGGTTACATAATGGATATACCTACAAGCCATGTCATCGGCACCTGCGCTGAGAGAGGCGTGTAATCCATAGTATATATATCTGTAGATACTAGTAGGCTTCGCGACCGCTGCATAGATGCGTTGTGCCAGGCCACCCACGTGAGTGGGTTAAGGGAAATGGACACCTCCTGAAACTCCAATGATACATGGATGTATTTTTAAATGCCAATGTTACAGATAGATGTAATTTTTACAATGTAATGTTACAGATAGGTCTAATCTTTGAAATGGCAATAACAGATAAAAACGATTTTTGATATGCCAATTCAACAGAACCCAAGCAAGTAGCCTCTTGTTGATTCACTGCTATTTCGTTAATCTGAGCATCAAAATACCGGACATCCATGACGCGTACATCGTCAGTAGTTGTACTTCAGTAACAGTAATAGTACTTGAGTGACGCTGGCAAGAAGTTTAAGTCACTTGGTGCAGCTGGGAGTGCTGTAATTGGGACACCAATTCCAACAATCAACGCCAATCCAAAAAAAAAAAATTTGGATTCGATTATTTAATCTGTACCGAAGGGTCCGAGACAAACAAGGCAAAACAAAGATAATTGGTGTTTGATTAATTCACCCGTGGTACAAATACAAACAAACGCTCTGGTCGTTATCCCTATTCGCCCATGAGAGCGTATATGCTCTTCACATACTAACGTAGCAGGCTGCAACACAGTGAGACCTATGTGTGTCGAATTTATTCACTGTTACCACGTTGTCAATTATCAAATACATAATTGATTTCATCAGTAGTAACAAACTTAAAAACTTATTGGTAGTCTACAAGCTATTATAACTACTGGTAGTAGTCCAAGTTTATACCTACTGGTAGTCTACAAGCTACTATACCCACTGGTAATCTACAAGCTATTATACCCGCTGTTAGCATATAAGCAAATATACCTACTGGTAGTCTACAAGCTACCATACCTACTGGTAGTCTATAAGCTATTCTACCTCCTGATTGTCTTGTCTACACGCTAGTATACCTACTGGTAGTCTGTAAGCTATTCTACCTCCTGGTTGTCAACACGCTAGTATACCTACTGGTAGTCTATAAGCTATTCTACCTCCTGGTTGTCTACACGCTAGTATACCTACTGGTAGTCTATAAGCTATTCTACCTCC
>LUCW03000831.1:0-22500 GCA_001586965.3 Sphaeroforma sirkka | reverse complement strand
ACATAAACGGCTCGAACCGATGAAAGTACCGCACTTCCTCTCGTGCAAAATACTTCAGCGGCAGCTGCACTCGCTCGGCTCCTCTGAGACCCTCAAAAAGGCGCGCAAAGGCCCGTGCAAGCGCTTGCTTTACCTCCACTATGAGATCGCGGATGTGCTCGTCTGACAATACCGCCTTGGACTCTGCACCCGCCGGGTCCGCTGTGGTAGGTATCTGCGGCACTTTACCTACCGTTTTTTGGCGCGCATCGGGTGCGTGGGATGTCGCCTGCCCGTCCGACTGCGCAGTCGTATTCGCAGCGCCGCTCTTTTTTTTTTTTTCTTTTTTTTTTTTTTTTCGCCGTCCCGGTTTGTCCCGGTTTCTTGGCTCTCGCGCCAGATAACTCCTGCTCATGCTCACTATGACCATCTTTCTTGCTATCTCCTCCTTTCGCATCAATTACTCCTGCCTCCTTACCTACACCTCCTGGCTCATACCCATCCTTCAGTGCGTTCCGTGCGGCTATAACCTTGTCGTGGCGCTCTTGCCTCTCTCTTCTGCGTGCCTGCAACGTGTCCTGTGTCGCCTTGGTGGCTATGGCCTTGGTGGATACCTGCCACCCGTAGATGTAGTCCAAGTACAGGTACACCACACCCAGTTCGTGGGTTAGGAACAGATCCAGGCGTACCCCGTCGATGAGATAGCGTTCCATCATCTCCAGTTTGACAGACAACACCCATGAGCCCAGGTAGCTCGTGAATGGAGGGTCCGTCCCCTCTGTGGCTATGCTAGTGTCTCCATGCTCATCTGTGCTTGTACTTTTGCTTGTGTTGTTTGTGTTGGTATTCGTGTGTGTGTTTGTGTCTGGCTTTGTGGTTTTACCAGTACTCGTGCGAGCGGAATCAGTACCCACACTTCCTCCTGCACCTGCGCCTGGGTTGGTATCCGTGTTCGCGCTCTCATTCGCATTCGTTCCTACTGTACTCTTGCACGTACTCCCCACAGCCTGTGTTTGTTTTTTTTTGCCACACTCGCCCTGTTCGCCTGATTCTCGCTGCTGTCGGCTGTGTGTGTGTTGCTGTGTGGGGTCACTAGTCCCCTCCGTGGCGCCACTGACCCCTATCGCACCCTCGCACGCACTGTCTTGCTGTGCAGGCACCACCCCCATTCCATGCGCATCTCCCTGCACCTCTCTCTCTTGCGCTTCTGGTTCCTTGGTCCTCTCCTCCGCTCCCTCACTTCCACCTGACACCGGACCTTCACCCACGCCCCTCAGGATCAGGTTTATTCTAGTATCGCACTTGTCTGCGTCTACCTGCCAGTCCGACACCACACGCAGCTTATGGGCCAATACACGATGCTCACGGGCCTTATTAAAGCACCCGATCTTCGCGAGATTGACCATTGGCTGGTGCAGTCGGGCGAAGAACCGGTCCGCCTCGGCCTCGGCCACGGCTGCCCTGCGCCTGAGAACAGGGTCCGTGTCCTCTGGGCAGGTTTTTGAGACTGTGCTGCTCCCCATACCCCCCGCGTGTGCGTACCCGTTAAGGCCACCTGCTCCTCCACAGACACCTGTAGTCTCACCCAGGACTGTCTGTTGGCCTATCTGTGGATACTCATCCTCCCCAGTCTGTGTCTGCATGCGGTCCTTCTCCCCGACGAACCCCTCAGCGTAGTGCCGTGCGTGGTACAGATAGGGCGACTCGATGTACGCGTTTACCTCCTCCTTAATGGCCTCTGGTACACTCACACTGCCCATCAGTTGGCCTTCGTTGAGCAGTAGCCCATACACTATAGAGCGCGAGAGACAACACGACTGCGGTAGCGAATTGAACGCCGCCATAAACCGCCTGAGCCGTACCAATAGCGGTACGCCCCCATGGGCCAAAGCGGGATCTGCATCCATTGCATCACCAGTGTAGTTCACATCGTTACCCTTCTGCGTATTTGTATCTGTACTCGCGTGAGTAGTGCCCGGCGCAGTGTCCTGGTGTGCGTACGTGTCGTTGCCTTGGCAACCTGCCTTGTTCGCAGGTCTGGGCATGTTAAAGGCCACTCGCAGTCGCTTCATCAGACCATCCAGATACACCACACCCTCCGCTCTACTCGCCACACTCACCACCACAGCCGGTCCAGGAGACAGCTGTGTGTACGCTAACGCAGGCACAAACCCCACGTTATACCCTTCTCCTTCGCGCTGGACGCCGAAGGGGTGGGTCTGTAGCATGTGCTGTAGCTCTCGTTCGCATTGGTCGAGAATGTTGGTGTGTAATGCGCATGTTTGTTCGTATTCAGAGGGATGTGCGGGAACGGCAAAGGTGTGCAGTGAGGCCATGAAATGGGCCAGAAACGACAGGCGGCAGCTGACAGACGAATCAACATCTGTGAAGACAGTGATGAGAGCGCGTGAGGGAAGGTGGTAGGAGCTTATGAGCGGGAGAGCCAGTGGATTAGTTTTGAGTTCTAGGTGTTTATATTTAGTATTGAGTTCTAGTGCCTATATTTAGTTTTGAATTCTAAAATTATACATAAATATTGAATTCCAGAGTTTATACTTCATATTGAGTTCTACCGTTTATACTTTTAGTATTGAGTTATAGGGTCGATACTTCAGTATTGAGTCATAGGACTGTGGCTTCAAGATATGGTACGAGATTCGGACTAACCTGTGAGTTGGCGATGACTTGATTGTCTTGCGTGTGCCTATACTTAAATGACAGTGTAAGCTCATACCTTCATCTGGACGTGACACCATCTGTGTTGCGAGATTCAGCAGATTCTGGAAGGCCTCGGGAAAGGATGGTATCTGAGGAGTATGTACGGATACAAATGGAATGTCCGCGGATAAGCCATACGTATGGCTGTATTTATGATTCATGTAAAGTTATAGCTCACACGCCATTCACTTGTGCTTGCATACTGTAACGTATTCAAGAAGCAGTTTCGATTTCTGGCCTCAGGTGTACGGTCAGTGCTGTGGATATAACAAGTTGCGATCGCAATCCGCTTCAAAAGTATGTCCCGCACAATGCTGTATATGTACACAGATTGCTTGTTACATTGAACTCTGAACTCTTCCCTCTTCATCCCGATGGGCCGCAACCAAACCACCCGCTAATGCATTGGGTTTACTCCAGATACCGCACAATAAAACACATACAATGGCAATCTTATCGGTCATTTACCGTCGTAACACAGTACGTTTGAACACCACTTGAATGTATGCACAGACCAATTTCAATCTCTTTCGCAATATCCACTCAGATTCATAGACCAGATTTATGGTGCTAAAAATAAAATAAACTATCTGGCACACCTTTCGCATACCGCTGGTTTCTCGGATTCCATTGCAAACACACAAGTATGCTTATTTATGTACTTGCACACATACAAACATACACATTTGCGCGCAAACACACACATACCATACAGACATACATACATGTACACATACAAACATACAAACGTACATACCTACACACATGCACACATGCACACATACAAACATACATACTTGTACACATACACAAACACATGCAAACATACATGTTTGTGCACACACCTGATCCGGATTCAGCGGGTCTGATTGGAGGGTGATGTTGCGCACTTGAAAGTCCTCTTCATGGTAGATACTCGCCCGTTGTACGATCTACTCCAGAAATGTTAAATTGAGATGTCAGGGACCAGCAGAAGGAAAGATAGCAACTGGACAACAACAGTACGCATCTGAGGATTTGCGAATACCATGATCATTTAGAAACCTTAATAACTAATATATATATATATATGTATGTGTGTGTGTGCGTGTATTTATGCATGTATGTCTGTATTTGGTTTGCGAGTTGTTGTTGGATAATATACTGCTGACAGTACATTTCTACCTGACTAGTACCAATAAAATCTATGTGATCGGAGTTTCATTGAGTCTTATTCGGCATAATTGCGTATGTCGAGAGACGAGCCAAACGTTGAACAAAATCGAAACCCTAAAGCATAAAGCGTTAAGCTTAAACAAACTTGAAGTAAGGTATGCATGCAGCCATTCCTACACAGGATACAATTCATCAAACTTTACTCTTAACCTTAAAATCCAAAATCCTAGTTCACAACCCTTACCACTCTTTATACAATTCAGATATGCAAAGGTCACTACAGACGACCTCGTGAGCTTCTCGTCAGACATAGCGCTGGGCGCTACAATAGTGGGCCTACCAACGCTCAGCCTCTAGACTTGACAGTCAACGTAATACACACATAACTAACAAGGCATGAAATCTTCCAGTGCAGAAGGTCTGTACCGATATACACAGGCGTGAACAGCATGAACGCCAGCATGGGTATACGTATTATCGCCAGAATACGTACAACTCAATTATTCATGTACAACACATACACATCACACCAACTCACCTCCAGGATCATCGCAATCACTCGCTCGAACGACACAAAGAAGGTGGCCAGCACCTCGTCCTGCAGCATCGAGGGCCGGTGCAAGTATACACACTCGTACACCGTTTGAGCCAGAGAGTGACCTTTGAGCCACGTGACTAGGTGTGCGTACGCCTCGTCCATAATACCCACACGCTCGGCAGGGGTAAAGCCAGATGTTTTGATGAGCTTCCGCCTGAGTGCATCATCCACAGAGAGGATGCGGTTATCGTCGCTGGCAAAGGCGAGCCCTGCGTCCATTTTTATGTCCATCATTTCTAACGCGGACATGCCTGATATGTACCGAAAGGTCCGATGGTTCAACTAACTTTCTTCTATTTTAGATTCTCTTTCTAGACAAGAACAGATTTATATTGGTATGGATTGAATATAAATTTTGTGATGTATCGAAGTCTTACAGAAAGGGAGGGTGTGAAGAGGAGAGGCTTGTTTCATTCCGCAGATCAGTACAAACAATAACCTTACATACATACATACATACATACATACATACATATATATATATATATATATATATATATATATATATATATATATATATATATATATATATATATATATATATATATATATATATATATATATATATATATATATATATATATATATATATATATATATATATATTATATGCATGTATGTATATGTATATGTATATATATATACATACACATACACAAACATACATCATCATCCATCCATACATACATACGCACATACATACGTACGTATGTATTATACATATGCCCGAACACACACGTACCACCACACACATTTCATGCACATACGCACACACATACACAAAACAGAACATACATCCATATGCATATGCATACTACGCATATATTACATGGCAATTATTATTAATATATATATACATATATATATATGTTGTGTGTGTGTGTGTGTATGATGTGCATGTGCATAGATAATAATATTGATGCATGTAACACGCATATAATATGCGACGTATGGCATATGTGTGCACGATAATACCAGATTGTAGCCATATATATATATATATGCGTATATATATAATACATATTTGTATATATATATCATCTGTTTATTATATAATATATATATTATATTATAACTATTATTATGTATTAATATATATATACATATTAATATATTGTATTAATAATATTATACACATATATTGTATATATTATATTAATATATGTATATATAATATTAATATATATATATACACATATATATATGTAATATATATACTAATAATGTTGTGTGATGTGCATACGTGCATGTGTATAATGTTGATATGGTCATGTACATAATATGTAATATTATGTATAATATTAATATATATTATATATATGTATTATTACAATATTAATAATATGGCCAATATGTATATATATATATATATATATTATTATGCTATTGCATATATAATATATATGTATGCATATATATATATATTGCATATATATATATATAATATATATATATATATATATATATAAGGCATATATATATATATATATATATATATATATATGTATTTTATGTGTATGCATAATGTATATGTATATATACGTATATATATATATATGCATACATACATAAGTACATATATTCATATACATATATATATATATACTTTCATAAGTATGAAAGTAACAACATATATTAATATACAGGTATATATGTAAATTTGCCCATACCTTCTCTTAGATTGAAAAAGTCTGTAGATATCCATTCGCCCACCCCTAAGCACGTCACCAACTGTTTCATATCAGCCGTTACATCTCGCCAAGGCGTGTCATCTGACTGTAGATGCGCCATCACTGCTCTGTACAACTCGACTTGATCAGCTTGTTATTAAATTACTTATGTTATTATTATTATTACAATATATCTATATTTATGTCAATATATGTACTTTAGATACATATACGCACATTATGTATATATGTATATAGATAAATATATCGTGTGCTGTTTATGTACGCCGAAGCTAAGACGAATACATACAACAGATAAGTATTTCTTCAACCCCTGCTGACTATAGACAACGCTTGTGACATTGATCTCACATTGCGCGTGTTTGGAATAGCAGACCCCAAACCCTAAAACCCTAAAACCCTAAATTGGCGCATGACCATCTCTACTCTCTCTAGGCCCTCTCTGGAGAGACTGAGAGAGACTATGTAAATAGCCAACTCTAGAAAGTTAAAATTAAAATACATAAATTGTGTGGTCTGGCATAGCCCTCTAAATTGGACACTGGGAGCTGTGTATTGATTAACGGGGGTTTTTTTAACCCTTCAAATATGTATTTATTACCAATACATATTTATGTATGAAATGCTTCAAAATACAAGGCCGTGTTGTCGGGCATGAATAATATCGCTTCGGTTTAATCCCTGTTAACGTTTATCTGATCTTGAAACCTGCACCTGGTTCATCCTTAATGTTTTATTATTGAATGTAATAAACCAATACATGTATATATGCGTTTATTTTCTTCTGAAGGTTGTAGACGTAGTTTTTTCTCTCTTGTATCTATGTAGGAGGCTATTGGGTTTCACGTATAACGTTATATATGAGCTTAGTGAGTTCAATACAGCATACGACTAGAATATATATGTGTGTGTGTGAATACAGATGTTCATAAATAGCTCTGAAATAGCTTCTCCAACGTTAGTTCAGTCTAACGCTAGCTATATTTTTAAACGGTATTGAGAGTCCTGTAGTCTTGAACAATCTTCCGTACATGGATTTGGGCAGATGACCGCGTATGTCTTATTCGGTTATTATAATAGAGCACATTCGCATCACTCCAGTATTTAGTATTTAGATCTCGTCCTTGAGACGAATGTGGCATACGTAAGATTTGATTGGAGCACTTCATCCGAAAGCTTTTGCAACTTAATTTCTATATCATCCCGTGGTAACCTGCATATATCATAGCAGCGTTTTACGACTGTTCTTTGCACTGCTGAGTCTTCATATCTGATTCTGATTTCTCAAATAGTTAATACTAAACACGTATTAGATATCACGTCTCTGTCACTATAGAATTTTCGGGTGTAACAGCGGCCAAGAGAATAGATTAGGTTAGGATCAGTAGGGGTTCGTTTGTGTGGTGGTGTTTTACACGTAAATAAGTATCTTTGCCGGAGGTGTGACACTAGTTTAATTATTATAAATTTCAGAGTATATATAGTTGCCGATTTATAGTTAAGAGGTTTACATTTAAGAGGTTATATTATTAAGAGATCATATAGTTAAAATAAATTATATAGTTAAGAGATAATATAGATGAGAGAAAATAATTAAGAGATCAATATAGTTTGGTGATCTTATAGTTAAGTGATCATATAGCTAAGTTATTATATAGTTAGGAGATTATATGCTTCAGGATAGGTAGCGGCTGAATTGTGTGGTGCTGTACCATACGTGCATAGTAAAGTATGCTGCGAAGGTCGACCAGGAATGTAAAGACTGCCACTGCAACTGTAGCAGCCGCTGCTACTATCAAGAAGAATGGGCCGTCAGCAAACACAGTACGTAAACCTCGCCCAAAGCAGACACCAATATATATATCAAACGCCTCGACATCTTGTTCTAAAACAGACGAAGGAAGTTTTTATAGCGGTGCTGATCGCTCGAGTGATAGCGATGTTGCTGTACAATCTGCTACAGCACCCGCGCACACGCACAACAGGAAGGCGAGGTACTGCACCCAATACACAGTATGAAGGCTGGCAGAGGTATCACTAAGGGCCAGCCACTCAAAGAGCTGCTGAACTATCAGACAGTCGTTTTGATTGGTAGATCTATTGCCTTAGGGTATGAGAAAGTGGCGACAACTTCCGTGCTAACCGCAGTATCAGCGACGGATGTGGTATCAACACTCTCAGAGAAGTCGATGTCGGGTGCAGATAGTACCATGAACACTACTATGGCTAAAGGACGGGACAACAAGATCGACATAGAAGCCAATCAGATCGATGCTACCAGTCACGTGGGTAGTACTCCGTTGCCAGCCTATACCTTTGACGAAGCTCTCTTTGTGCAGAAAGCTACCAAGCATCTCGATACCCTCGGACTGACCGAGCGGTCCAAACAGATAGGTACTGCGATGCAGGAATGCCTGCCTTCCCATTTTACCCACGCCAAGCCTTTCTTCCTAGCCTCCTTAGGCCCTCTGGAGCCCTTTGATGCGGGGCTAAAGACCCTCTTCTACATGCCGCATAGCCACTACCTACTGGCTATGGGGCAACAGGACGAGTGCATTGCAACCATGGCCGATCTGCTTGAGGCCAATATTGCCCTCACCCAGCGCTACACCGCAGAGTTCTCCATTCGATCGCTTATCAACCGAGATCAGACCACAGTGCTGACAGTCATGGCGGACGAGTGGGTAGTCAGTCCGTCCGTGAATATCCGAAGACTTGTCAGTGAGGGTACAAGGCCCCGATTGCCCTGGGGCGCGCACCTGACCCAGTTTAAAAAGGACCCCAGTCCGGTTATTCCACTGCTGAACAGGCTTAAATGGGACACAGACCTGTATGTACGGAGATCGGTGGCGAATCATGTGGGTGACATACTAAAGGACAACTCCAAGTTAGGGTATCAGTTGCTCAGTGAGTGGGTGGGGGAGGCTCGGGATGAAAGCGTACTCCAGCAACAGTTTGAATGCCGACGAATGGCCCAGTCGCCTGCTGAAATGTGTGGTGATGAGGCAGCCACTACAGCTGCACTATCTCGGAGGATACGAAAGATGGCAACCTCTGAAGAGCTCGCGACGCTCCAAGAAGAACTGTTCTGGGTGGTACGTCATGCTGTGCGAAATCCCGCCAAATACGGCGACAGGAATGCGCTCAAATTGCGCGCGCAAGCCGCGCTGGTGTCACGGAAGAAGCGCAAATCCAATGCCCAGACAGACGATATATAAACAAAGTAGTAAACACTTTGAGAGAATGATACGTGAATTGAGTTGTAATTTCGACGGACGATGCATAAACACTAAACATGCGGTGATTTGGACCGGCAATACGGAAAAAAAGCCGTGAATATACTGATGATACGGAAAATGCAGTGATTTATAGCGGAGTATATGTTTATAATGCACAGTAAGGTTGACAGACAGAACGAACATAACGGTCTGACGGGCGAGACTAAAATAAAGCAATAATGATGCCAGACGTCCTCAAATTCAGCAGTATTTATGTCGGATGATATGTATATACAGCAGCAATTTTCAAGAGAAGAGGGCTCCTCAACTCCGTGTTTACGAGACGCATACTATCGATCTCAGCCATCTTTACCACTAGCATTACATCTCTCGCTCTACATGGCTTAGCGCACACCCAATATGATGTGGCCTGCCCATCCCGTTTCAATCACATGCGACTACGCCCACTTGTACCACTCGTGCCATTCGTTGGCGTTTCTATTGCTGCGCTACAAAACGTTGATAGTTCAGATTTTGCATCTGTTGCACTTCGAAGTGCGAAATCTCATGTTTCTCAATGTCGTTATTTTCTCTAGCGGGCGGCTGTCAACTAGGCGTCAACTAGATGTCAACTGGGTGAGTCACAGTATGGTTTAATCCTTGCTTTACTCTCGCATATAAACATTAATCTTCTAACCGCTGTCCTCCGAGACAGTTAGGTATTCACCTATACCTACGGCATCTGTGCGTAGTCGAGGCTCTCGCTGCATGGCAATGCGTCTGCAGCAACAAAACACTCTCGACATCGCACACGCCACTGTGATCTTCCTTTGGATAGCAGCCATCCGAATAATTAGTAGAGTTACTTACTTCCGCATCCGTTGAGCTGTGCATATAGGAACAGACGTGTAGGTAAGGGAGTGCTATTTATAATCTATATTGGCAGAACTAAAAGTAACTATGATAAGTACGATAATCGTAATAATTGGTCTATATCCTATTTGTCCCTGTTGAGGAGGATGCGTCAGATGGTATCTACTGTAGTGAACAAATCGGAAGTTGGTCCCGAATGAATTCAATGACCACGAAATCAAGGCCAACACCCGAGTTAATTCTGGGTGCAAAACCTACATAAACAAAATCGGGTAGGTCCAGCACAACACTACCAGGCTGTTCGAGAAAGGACCAAATGCACTGGCATGCATATGACCCGCTCCAGCGGTAGATGTGATAATTTTTAAATGTAGCGAGCTCTCTCGGAGTATCAACCAAAACAAGGTGCTCGAAGACGTCTGCTGCGGAAGACTGGACACATAGATAATCACAACTACTGTACATCTATCTGCATGTGCATAACAACCTGCATGACTTAGCCCTAATATATATCTGAGTGGCAGCTACAGCGATGATGATATCGTAATAATAGCATAAAATCATTGCAAACAATACGCACCTCTAGACCTGTCCACGGGGATCTCGGGATAGATCTTAAGCGATGGAATGGTAAATATAGAATCCTCTGTCAGTGGAGAAGTAAAACGCAAAGGTATTAGTTTCGTAATGCGTACTGTACGTCGAGCCAGCATGCAATTTCATCGTATATAGCGATCGGCATATATGTATATATATATATATATATATATATATATATATATATATATATATATATATATATATATATATATATATATATATATATATATATATATATATATATATATATATATATATATATATATATATATATATATATATATATATATATTTATATATCTATATAATAATAATAGTATGTATAGACAATATATATATATATATATGTATATATGTATTGACATATGCATATACAAATACATATACATATACATATACACAAACATCCTATATAAATGTGAAATAGAAGCGTAACCAGCACACCCCTTACCATCGTGCAGTTGGTGAACAGCTTTGGGGATGGACTTGAAGTAGGGATGCTTCATGGCCTGCTTGCACGTTATACGCTTCGAGGGCTCGTACACCAGCAGTTTCTCCATGAGATTGATACCTACTGCTCCCAGTCTGGGTACGACGGAATTGAACGGCTTTGCGTGTGGTAGAAGGGAGAAAAGAAAGAAATTTATACAGCTAAACAACAGGTGTATGTGAAGCAGGCATATAATAAACACTACTCTCTATATATATATATATATATATATATATATATATATATATATATATATATATGTATGTACATGTTTATATGTACAAATATAAATATAAATATATATATATATATATATATATATATATATATATATATATACGTATAAATATATTCTTATATATATATATAAATATATATATATATATATATATTATCCTCAATTGGGGCTTCTCAAGATTAGATACTTATAATACAACGATCTAATACCTGAAGCCCTAAAACCCTAAAACGCTATATATACTGATTCAAAAAGGTCAATGAATGTAATACCTTGGTCCGGTAGTAAGGCCATGTAACCTTATACTCCGGCATGTTGACAACATCGGGCCATGACTCTTTGCTCGGTGTGCCTAAGAGTTTGAAAATCAGTAGTAGCTCATCCTCGTTGTTTGATCCCGGGAATAACGGCCTGCAAACACAAGACCACAGGCAAAGACATATATTCCAGTATAAGTACTTGTGGAAGGTTAGATATGTGCGAGCCGTAAAGTATATATATATATATATATATATATATATATATATATATATACATATACATGTATATACCTATTTAAATATATGAATATATGTATATATATATACAAATACATACATACATTCATACATACATACATACGTACGTACGTACGCACGTGAATATATACATACATACATACATAGGTACGCACGCGCACGCAACGTAAATAAAATGCATAATATATATATATATATATATATACGTAAAATACATATATATTCATATATATATATATATATATATATATATATATATATATATCATTCATAAATACACACACACACATATATATATATATATATATATATATATATATATATGTGTGTGTGTGTATGTGTGTATGTGTGTGTGTATGTATGTATGTATATATATATAAATAAATATATATATTTATATATATTATGATATTCATTATATTATATTACACGTGTTACACATTGTTAGATTACCGTTATGTTACATCTATAATACATTTGAAATTAGCACCCACGTGCTCGTTTATAAACCCCCACACACCTTCCAGAGATCAATTCCGCCAGAATACAACCCGCCGACCACATATCTATAGACGTGTCGTAGTTCACTGATCCCAACAGTACATCTGGAGGCCTATACCACAGTGTCACCACTTCATTGGAGAAGGTCTTTATAGGCAGTCCCGTGGCTCGCGCCAAACCGAAGTCCGCTAGTTTTAACTCACCGTTGGTACTGTTAATATGAAAAGGGAGAGTGTGTGTGTTTTTGCGTTTTTACGCATCACTTTGCGATTGTATATGCGTGTGTTGATATGTGTTTGTGTTTGTGTGTTTCAGCATCACTTTGCAATTGTAGGCGTGTTAGTGTGTAAGTTCATACAACTTAGTATGATCACATGTCGGTACGAGAATGTGTGTGTATGTATGTGTATGTATGTATGTACGTGTATGTGTGTGTATGTGTATGTGAATGTGTGTGTATGTGTATGTGTATGTGTATGTGTATGTGTATGTGTACGTGTATGTGTGCATGTGTAATGTGTATGTGTACGCCGCAGTATGTGTATGTGTACGTGTATGTGCATGTATGTGTATGCGTATGTGTATGTATGTATGTATGTGTAATGTGTAATGTATGTGTATGTGTATGTGTATGTATATGTGTATGTGTACGTGTAATGTGCATGTGCATAAACAATAATGTGTGTGTATGTGTATGTGTATGTGTATGTGTAATGTGTGTATGTAATATGTATGTGTATGTGTACGCATGTGCATGTACGCGCATGTGTACGTAATGTGTACGCGTATGTGTGGTGTATGTGTATGCGTATGTGCGCATTAATGTGCATGCATTATGTGTACGTGTGTATGTGTATGTGTATGTGTATGTGTATAACGCGCGTGCGTGTGTAATAATGTGTGTGTAATGTGTACGTGTACGCGTACGCGTACGCAATGTGTGTATGTGTATGCAATATGTGTATGTGTGTATGTGCATGTGTATGTGTATGTGTAACGTGTATATGTGTGCATGCGGCATGTGCATGTGATGTATGTGTATGTGTAATGCATGTGTATGTGTATGTGTATGTGCATGTGCATATATATGTGTATGTGTATGCGTATGTGTATGTGTATGTATGTGTATGTGTATGTGTATGTGTATGTGTATGTATATGCGTATGTGTATGTGTATGTGTATGTGTATGTGTGTGTGTATGTGTATGTTGATCGCTACTTTATTGAAGACAGACGGCCACGCAGCTCAGGCCATTAGGGTTTACGGCAGGTTCAAGTTTAGGGTTTGCGGAAGGTTCGAGCTATTGCGACTATGGGGTGTGACGTATACCGTTGATAGCTTGCCGTACGTTCGGTGTGTGCCTGTCATTGCTTGATATTATATTGATAGCGCATCAAAATTATTATATCTATAAGTTATACTATTGATGGTTTCAAGTGTTCGTGCACGCGTCCATCTAAACTCCCTTGTTAAACGAGTGTGTATGCGTAAGTGTATAATATGTGTATGTATGTATGTGTATATGTGTATGTGCATGTTTATGTGTAAGTGTATGTGTATGTGTATTTGTATGTGCATGTGTATTTGTATGTGCATGTGCATGTGTATGTGTATGTGTATGTTTTTGTGTATGTGTGTGTGTATGTGTTCTACTTGTAGTGTCCACAAGTGCTTGTACCTGATGAGCAGATTCTGTGGCTTCAGGTCTCGGTGCAGAATACGTTTCTTATGACAAAACGCGAGGCCCCTGAGTAGCTGGATGAACAGAATGGGCACGTTGCGCATGTCTATGTACCCCCCAGCCATATCTAAGTAGTTCTTCAGATCCATATTCAAGTACTCGAACACGAACGTCAGAGTCTTGGGTGTGTGTATAATGTCGTGCAATATGATGATGTTAGCGTGCTTGAGTTCGCGCAGAAGAGAGGCTTCGCGGATGGCGGTGCATGGGGCACCCTCTTCTTCGTCCAGACTGATCTCTTTCAACGCGCATACCTCGCCTGTGTGTGTGTGTGAAGAAGAGTTTTTTTTGAGTTTGTATGGGCAAATGTTTGTCTGAGGGTGCGCAAATATAAGGGAATATCGGTGTGCAAGCGCATACATTTATATATATATATATATCTATATATACATACATACATACATACATACATACATACATACATATATATATATACATATATATATGCATACATATATATATATATATATATATATATATATATATATATATATATATATATATATGGGCTACCCAGATATACGCGTATGCACACGTAAATAACACAGAAAGCCAACGTTAAAGGTATAAACCACCGCAGTTAAGTTGTGACTATCTGCAATATAATTCCACGTTTTTCCATCATCATCGTTTTTTTTTCTGTGTCAGCGGACCGACACACAGTACGACTTTCAAGCATAACTCCGTGGATTCGCATGTGAATTATGTCTGCGTAAAATAATATGACAGTGATTCTTTATATATATATATATATATATATATATATATATATATATATATATATATATATATATAGATATAGATATAGATATAGATATAGATATAGATATATAAATATATATATATATATATATATATATATATATATATATATATATATATATATATATATATATGATACATATATATATATATATATATATATATATATATACAAATATATATGTATGTATGTATATATGTATGTATGTATATATGTATGTATGTATATACGCATGTATGTACATACGTATGTATGTACGTATATATATATATATATATATATATATATGATTACATATATACATACATACATACATATGTATATATATATATATATATATGTCAGCTGACCAACCTGTTTGCACGCTGATGCCTTTGAACACGGTGGCGTAGGTCCCTTCTCCGAGTTTTTCTAATTTGTGATAGTACTCCACTTTTCCAAACCTACTTCGCTTTTGGCTGTCATATCCGACATTCTGTTGACGTGAGAGTGGTATACGAGTTATTTTCAAAACAAACCCGTCCGAAAAACCAAAGGAATTGAGGTATTAACATAAAATTCATATCTATACAAATACATATGAATACACGACTAGGCCCATTACTTCGCTGTACAGGACACCCCACCGATAGGATCGGACAGTTGGACAAGACAGTCATGGACATGGAAGTAGTATATGAAAGGTACATTGAAATAAGTGAGGCACTTCAATGAACATATACTCGATATAATTGAGGCACAAAAATAAACGTATACTTGATATGAGTGAGGCACAGAAATAAACGTTTACTTGATACAACTGAGGCACACAAAAAACGTATACTTGATATAAGTGACGCACAAAAATAAACGTTTACATGATATAAGTGACACTCTACAGCAAACTGCTATACTTCAGAATCGAATATAAGCGAAACGAGTGCGCCGCTTCACTGTCTTTGTAAGATGCTGCACCGATGAGCCCACTGGGCAGTACAGTCGGAAACTGCATCTGTGCATTCGATAGATACTTTTGAGTGAGTTAGCATTACAACACACATACCGTATGTAGTACGCTTGACACGTACCCCTTAAATGTACTAACATCCCCAGACTCACAAAATAAATACCCCCCAAATGCACCTAGAACGAACACGATCGTTAGTTAAAGTAGTGGCTTCCTACATATCTCTGTTTTGGTTGGGGTTGGGCTGGCTACTGTAATGTGCGGAAAAACTTCTTTGTAAAGGTTTATCATACAAGGCTCTTCTAGCGAATACTCATCACGTACACTTATATGACCGCTACTGTGCACAGCACGGCCTGAGGTAGAGGCCCGTTTGTTGAACGAAGGAGTCTCCTACACCTTCTCCGTTGTGCCAGGGGCAGGCTTGGCTATTCCGTTATATGTAGAATTCATGTACTACACACATATTATATATAGCACAAATTGAGAAGTATTTATACCATACACTCACACCATCAGAAAACAACTACATATGTAAATATATATATATATATATATATCTATATATATATATATATATATATATATATATACATAATATATATATATAGCACGAACCTGAGGCAAGGACGCTCGTCTGTTAAATGTCGAGGTCTCCGGCGCCTTCTCCGTCTCGGCCAGGGTCAGGTTGGCTATTCCGTCATGTGTGGAATTAGCGCGTATTCTCAGACTGTCCATCTCCATCGTGCTGTGTGCAGACACCCCAAACTTGCCCTTTGTCATGCTGCTGGGGTGTTCGTTCGCTTCCGCCTCCTCCACATTGTTATACTCGGCACCCGCATCCTCCGCGCGCGTGATCGACGCTTGGTTTGATTGGCCCGTGCCCTCGGCTCGTTTCATAGAACCACTCCCGTCAGTGCCTTGGTGCGTGAGATTGCAGGCTGACATGCTCGTTGCTTGTTTGGCGTTTCCAGTGGTCTGTGCGTGTTGTGTGGGTGGTGGTGCTAGGTTGTTGTCGTGCCCGCCTACGCTGTTGGCGTGTGGGTGTGTGTCCGTGTGTGGGTGTGCTCTATTCCCGCTCTCAGGGAGCTCTTGCAAGTCGCGTGTGTGCGTGGGTGTGTGTGTGGTCTTTTGCGCATGTGAGTGTGGACGGAGACTGTCGTCTTCAGGTTCGAACAGCTCAGGTGTAACGGACTCGGCGACTGTGTTATCGCCGCCGCCTGTCCCGGAAATCACCAGATTGTCTTTTGAACTGCTGACAGGGCCCAGTGGATATAAATAGAACAGCCGATAATAACAACACAGCCGATATGAATAGAACAACAGGTATGAATAGAACAGCCGATATAAACAATACAGCCGATATGAACAGAAAAACATATATAAATAGAACATCCGATATGAATAGTCCACAGCCGATATAAATAACACAGTCGATATGAACAGAAAAACAGATATAAATAGAACATCCGATATGAATAGAACAGCCGATATAAATAACACAGCCGACATGAATAAAACATCCGATATGAATAGAAGGCCGATATAACTATTACAGCCGAAATGAATAGAACATCCGAGTACATTGGTGATAGAGACAGAGATATATATAGGTGAGCCGAGAAAAATCCGACGAACCGGAATAAAAGCAGCTACAGGTGAGTGCTATACAGCAACAACTACAGCCTACTGGTGAGTGCTATACAGCAACAAATACAGCTTACAGGTGAGTGCTATATAGCAACAACCACAGCCTACAATTGAGTGCTATACAGCAACAACTACAGCCTACAGGTGAGTGCTATACAGCAACAATTACAGCCTACAGGTGAGTGCTATACAGCGACAGCCACAGCCCACAGGTGAGTGCTATACAGCAACAACTACAGCTTACAGGTGAGTACTATACAGCAACAACCACAGCCTACAGGTGAGTGCTATACAGCAACAACTACAGCCTGACAACTGAGTGCTATACAGCAACAACTACAGCCTACAGGTGAGTGCTATACAGCAACAATTACAGCCTACAGGTGAGTGCTATACAGCGACAGCCACAGCTTACAGGTGAGTACTATACAGCAACAACCACAGCCTACAACTGAGGTGCTATACAGCAACAACTACAGCCTACAGGTGAGTGCTATACAGCAACAATTACAGCCTACAGGTGAGTGCTATACAGCGACAGCCACAGCCCACAGGTGAGTGCTATACAGCAACAACTACAGCTTACAGGTGAGTACTATACAGCAACAACCACAGCCTACAGGTGAGTGTTATACAGTGACAACCACAGCCCACAGGTGAGTGCTATACAGCAACAACTACAGCCTACAGGTGAGTGCTATACAGTGACAACCACAGCCTACAGGTGAGTGCTATAAAGCGGCAATCACAGCCTACAGGTGAGTGCTATACAGCAACAACCACAGCCTACAGGTGAGTGCTATACAGTGACAACCACAGCCTACAGGTGAGTGCTATAAAGCGACAATCACAGCCTACAGGTGAGTGCTATACAGCAACAAATACAGCTTACAGGTGAGTGCTATATAGCAACAACCACAGCCTACAATTGAGTGCTATACAGCAAACAACTACAGCCTACAGGTGAGTGCTATACAGCAACAATTACAGCCTACAGGTGAGTGCTATACAGCGACAGCCACAGCCCACAGGTGAGTGCTATACAGCAACAACTACAGCTTACAGGTGAGTACTATACAGCAACAACCACAGCCTACAGGTGAGTGCTATACAGCAACAACTACAGCCTACAGGTGAGTACTATACAGTGACAACTACAGCATACAGGTGAGTACTATACAGCAACAACCACAGCCTACAGGTGAGTGCTATACAGCAACAACCACAGCTTACAGGTGAGTGCTATACAGCAACAACCACAGCCTACATGTGAGTGCTATACAACAACAATTACAGCCTACA
Source organism: Sphaeroforma sirkka (assembly GCA_001586965.3). Classification (NCBI taxonomy): domain Eukaryota; class Ichthyosporea; order Ichthyophonida; genus Sphaeroforma; species Sphaeroforma sirkka. The sequence continues at coordinate 3,518 of LUCW03000831.1, read as the reverse complement.
GGTGAGTGCTATAAAGCGGCAATCACAGCCTACAGGTGAGTGCTATACAGCAACAACCACAGCTTACAGGTGAGTGCTATACAGTGACAACCACAGCCTACAGGTGAGTGCTATACAACAACAACCACAGCTTACAGGTGAGTACTATACAGCAACAACCACAGCCTACAGGTGAGGTGTTATACAGTGACAACCACAGCCCACAGGTGAGTGCTATACAGCAACAACTACAGCCTACAGGTGAGTGCTATACAGCGACAACCACAGCCTACAGGTGAGTGCTATATAGCAACAACTACAGCTTACAGGTGAGTGCTACACATCAACAACTACAGTCTACAGGTGAGTGCTACACAGCAACAACTACAGTCTACAGGTGAGTGCTATAGATATAAGCGTACACATAGAGATAAGCGTATGTGTATGGATAAACATATGCGTAGAGATAAGCGTATGTGTAGAGATGAGCGTCTACGTAGATGTAAGCGTATGCGTAGAGAGCCATTGACTTACCCTTTGCTATTGATGGACAGTCGTCTCTTTAGAGCGGATAACTTGGCAGAAGTTTGAGAGCTGATCGATTTTCTCCGCGCGATTTCTTTGTCTTTGCTGTAATGTGTTACGCCAACAAAAATGCGTATTCGAATACGTTAGAATACGCCGAAAGTCCATGAGACACATCGATTACGTATGCCCCATAAAGTGCGCTGTGGCGATACTTCTATATGTCGATATGAACGCAAAAGTTTGATTAGTCATGTTTTCTATGTAAACGCGGAAGTTTGAATGAGTCATATTCATACGATAGTTTTAATGACATGTTCTAAGCCTTTACGTAACTATTGTTCTTCGTATGTAAGTCTACTGCGGAACACACTCTGTTGCAGCTACGCACGATTCGGATGATACACAAGCAACTTGGCGTGAGTGGAATCTCGTTCATTCAACAATAAAGAAGCAAACCAATCCGTGCTTGAGGATCTGTCTGACTATTCGTTGCGCGTAATATACAGTTTATGATATGCATACTTATCATACGTATATATAACATACGTATTTATAACATACGTATATATATCATACGTATATGTCATACGAAAATATGGCATACGTATATACCATATATATATATATAACATACGTAAACTTGGTACAGTTGTTTCGGGTACAAATATCGCGAACATTCAGAATGGGTTTAATATAAAGCACTGAGATAGAATCAACTGTCGATCATATGATATATAATCAATTATTCTCGCCTAGCACGGGAATTCGGAGGCGATCATTATTCATATAATATCTTTGAATAATTTAAGATAAAACTACACACATACAAACATACATACATATGAACAAATATACATCAATATATATTATACCATATATATATATTGATATTATTATTATATACATATATGTATATGCGTGTGTGTGTGCGTCAATGTGCAAAATAGTGTTTGTCAGAGATTGCGCGCAACGATAGTGTTGTGCGGTGTTGAGCGTGAGCGTGCGCGCACGTAAAGAACATGTTAAGTGTTATGTGCATCGAACATTATTAACATACAAGTTATTGAGTGACAAAATTATCGATGCACATATTAGTTATTATACCGAGCATATTATTGATGTTATTATTATTGATGGTTATTGCGTTATTATTATTATTGTTGAGTATTATTATTATTATGTACATATTAGACATTATTACTACGTTGATTATTATCAATCACCACATATACATACATATTATTATTATGACCTTATTATTATTTACGCACACATATACATATAATATTGTTATTATATGATTATTATTATTGCTGGCATTATCATACGCAGAAGTTACAAATACATAAACACATATTATTGTCCACATTATTATTATTATTGTTGTACACACCTCACACATCAATGACATTATGCATATTACATGCATTATTAATCATTCACATACATAAATATATATCTAGTGCATTATTATTGTCATACAATTATTAGTTGGCTGGTTTATTGTCTTTTATTATACATACACATACACACACATTACCACATCATTACGGCTGGGCTTATTACATTTCATACCACACATACATGCCGCATTACATGTCACCATATCATTGGCACCAATGTACATTATTATCGGCCACATATCATCGTATGACAAACATTGCCATTGGTCATTGCATTATCACGTACATATTACGCATGCAGCTATAACACATTGGCTAATATTGGTTAACCTGATATAATATTACATATTACATTGTTATTGCAAAGTTGCTACATAGAGTATTATTATTATTATTGGCTATTATTATTACATGCGGTTGGTATTAATATTATTACGATGTTGGTTACGGTTGCTAACAACCGATTACGCAGCTAGCTGGCTACATACACATTCAGCATACGCACGTACGTACATGCATTATTGGTTACGTATTATTGGATATGTTAGTTAGATATATCAATATTACACAAGTAAATTATTAAGTTGTTAATATTATTGTTGTTGGCTGTGATATGGATATTATTAAGTTTACATAGTACATTGGCTATCATTGTTACAATACATATGCCATTATTATTATGCATTATTGGCTGGACATATTTATTATTATTAGTTATTAATACATTATTACAGTGACATTATTGGCGCTGTTGCTGTATACATTACATGTGCGCCATACGCCACCACATAAAATTGATATGCATCACAAAAAACACGTGGCTGGTCATTGCATAGCATTACACAATTCATGTACCTATATCTATGCAGCAAGACACCACACAAACAACCGGCTGTTCAAAGTCTCTGATATATATTATTACAAATATGAAGTTATTATTGTTATTATTATACATACACAGACACATACATATCATACATACTATCCACATATTAAGCGGGGCGCAATTGGTGCATTACATAAACATATCATTATTGATACAAGATTATGCGCATTACATTATTACATGCTACGCAAGCATGCTACCAAACATGCATAAAGCCAACCATTGTATTACATGTATGTTGATATTACGGTTATTATTACATATTACATATTAGTTATTATTACATACGCAACAACATTACGTACAGCAAAGGAACATTTATACATGTACAGATTGTCCCACACAAAATTAACATTATTATGATATATGTCAGGATATAAAGAGAAAACATGTAACATTACAAGGTTGTTATTATATATTATCTTTTGATAGGATATTACGGTTGATTACATGGTTGTTACATACACATATTATACGTGTGCGGTATTTCATATATAGATATTTATTACGTAGACATTTGTACATTATTATTATTATTGGCGTGCGTGCGTGCGTATTACGTATGATCTAATTTTCATAGATAAAAGCCAGCATTACTGATTACATATTGCGCCTATCATTGTATGGCTGCCATTGTCACGTATCATATGATGTATTATTACATACGTGCGCGCACATACGCACACAACCCCTTGATAAGATTACAAACAGCAATACAAACG
>LUCW03000830.1:5000-30194 GCA_001586965.3 Sphaeroforma sirkka | reverse complement strand
GTAGAAATACGGCCTCCGGTCAGTCTAAAATATCAAGTCAGTTAAATAGTAGTTACAGTAGTGTACTGCTTCTAGACTGTCTGACATCGATTTGCTATCCAGCAAATACTATGGCTAAGGGTACTTCTAAAGGCAAAGGAGCCGCTAGCTCTAAGCCTGCTAAGCCTGCCGAGGTTCCTGAGGGTCCCTGTGGAAACACCTAGCCTGTCTGGAGTTGAGCCTGCCGAGGATACTGTTGGGGAAGCAAATTCTGAGGTTGGTACAGAGGATTATTCTGAGGATGACTCGTCGGATCCTAAAGCCTTGGAAGAAGAGGTATCTACTACCGCGGAAAGGCTCGCCAGCGTCCGTGTATCACCTAGGAGTGAAGCTCAGGACCCCAGCTTGCCCCTGACCACGTGCCGTCAAATATTGGGGATAAACGTCGAAAGGCTGGAAAATTCGTGGATACGAATGTCAGGGGGCATTATAACTCCACATCTAAAGGACACTCCAGCACAAATCCGGCGTGAAAAGGAAGTATTGGACCTGTCCGAAAATTTCGGTTTCGCCATCGATGGAGAAGCCATTCCATTCAGCTCAAATCTTGGGGCCGAAGCTGAGGACGCCATAACTCGACAACGAGTGGTTGGATCCTCTCAATCTCGACGCCAATTGAACCGCACTGAAGCGCTCTTGAAGGAGCTAGCGGCAGCAGCAGTTGTGGACCCTCTATCATGTCCCCACTTGGCTGATATTCTTCCTATACCGAAGAAGAAAAAAAAAATTCGGGCCGGGTTTCGAACCCGAGACCTACTGGTTTACCAGCCAGTATGTTTACCACTAAGCCAGTTACCACTGGCGAGAGAGCTAATATTTCAAAATTTAATCTCTATAGCTCTGATGCTACCATCGACCATCCTCTTGACAAACCTAACCCTGTCAGAGGATATGATCGTATGGAACTCGATGAGCTTACCATCCTCGTAATATCGACCCTCATTTGCCAACTAACCCTGGTAATCACGATTTTGGCAATCGCTACACCAGTACCTCGTTAGAGAGTTCCCGCTCTAATCCTGAGGATGAGGAAGTGAGAACCAGACATACTCGTCTCAGGCTATTACGCTCTGGTATGCAAGTCCTTGAGGACCGTCTATTGAATGACTCTGACCTTGACGATAGGAAAGCGGATAACATTCGCTATCTAATCGATAACAAGAGAAAGGAAATAGACACCATCTTGGCACTAGCAGCCCGTAGCACTGAGCATGAGCCTCGTGAACACTTAGAACCAAGCTTTATAAAGCAGCTAGGTAACGCGCAGGCTGAGGTCGATTTCTCTACTAATGAGAGTACAGTGGAGACACTGAAGGCCTTCGACCAACTTAAGGAGTCTGCCAGCCTTAGGGATAAGCAGATGATGAATGCCTTTATTCATTTCTGTGAGCCAGGTGAATGGCGAACTATCTTGAAGGCTCATGAGCCCAACTGGAAAGCCCTACCCTGGCACCAGTTGCGTGATAATATACTTAACACCTTTTTTTTGAAGATGCACGTGACCGTGAACTTCTAGAGTCTCGCAAGTTCTTTGCGAACGATACCACTATTCGAGGTGCTCTAGCTCATATGACACATATGAATACTCGGATGGGTGGTCGTACCTATACTGGCGAATATTTATTAATTTGTCAGATGATGGAGACTCTGGGAGCTAACCTCTTTAAGAAAGTCAATGATGACATCATCGCCTATGGTGATTTGCGATCTATGCCTTGGTCTGTCTTTGAGAAGATAGTACACAAGCATACCAATTCCTCTACTAGAGTACTTAGTACCACGAGCTACACCCAGCCCACTAAGCGAAACGCAGTAGAGACTAATACTGCGCGTAGTACTAAGAAACCTCGCACTACTACTGGAGGGGGGGTACTGGCTCTACTTCTACCGAACCGAAAGGTGATAAGAAGGTGAGAGCGCCTTGCAAGAAGTGTGGTTACAACCTCACAAAACGTAATGGCAAGTGGAATGGTAGACACGACCCTGTTAAGTGTGCACCAGGCAAGCCAGATTTTGGACACTATATGAAAGAGTGTGCTACTTGCAAGGGTACTAACGGTTGGCACAAAGAGGATTGCAAGGACTTACCAGACGTCCAAGTTAAGCACTGACAGTACCATATGTGCGCACTAGAGCAAGATTATGAGAAAATGTTCAATAAAATCTATACCAAAGGAGATGAACGTATCTTTCAAACAGTTTTCGTAAATGGAGAAAAAGTTATGGCACTATTTGATCCAGGGGCTGAAGTCTCTGCTATCTCATGCCGAGTAGCCTACGCTACAGATATGGCTGTCCATAACGAAACAACTGATTTAATCTTGGGAAATGGCAAAGTTACTACTTGCGAACAAGCCATTGACTATGCACACATAATGCTGTCAGATAGAAGAGAAGTGAAGACTCACCTAATCGTTACTGACATGTCTCAGAAATACGATTTAATTATAGGTATGACTGATCTTCTCAGTTTAGGTATAACACTCACTGGTCTGCCTAATGGGCTGGACCCGAATAAAGATCAGTCAGATGATAATATGTTAAAGATACCTAAACCTCCGGAAGGTGAAGCAAAGGATATGATTTCGCACTTCACCGATATAATTATGGACTTAATTATACAAAACAGGAAGATTGCAATAACTGACTGGTGTATGTTTAAGTTCTCTAATGGGTACGTTAGACTTGACTTAACAAACGTCGACTTCTCTAAGTTAAAGTGTCCTTCACATAACTACGTGAGTTGGAGACACAAAGACGTTGTCAAAACCCAAATCGAAGATTGGTTAAAACAGGGTTTAATTGAAATCAATTATGATGCAACCCCAGTTAACTTAGCTCTCTTAGCGGTCGATCAATATAAATCTGATGGAACGTTTAGTAAAACAAAAGTAGTACTAGACCTGTCGCCAATCAACAAACTAATTCCGCAACATAGTTTTCCCTTACCTAAGATAAGCGAGATACTACGCAAAATGGAGGGTGCGACTATCTTTCCAAGATAGACTTAAAAGCTGCATTCCATCAACTACAGATATATGAGCCTCATAGGAAATACTTTTCCTTTACTTGGCAAGGTAAGAAGTACCAGTTTAAAGGTGCACCTGAAGGCTTACACATGTTACCTTCTTTCTTCCAACAAGTTATGATGGAACTATTTGCGGACCTGTCGTATAACGTATCAGTCTATTTAGATGATATAGTTATCTTTACAAAGACAGCACATGAACATGCTAAACTCGTTAAAGAAGTCTTAAAGCGACTTAATCATGCTAAACTTAAGATTAACGAAGACAAGTGTTCTTTTGCTAAGGATACTATACACTTACTTGGCTACAAAGTATCTGCAGCAGGGGTAGAAATTGATCCTGGCAAGAAACAGTTTCTGTTGGATTTATCAACACCAATTACTGGAAGAGATGTGAACTCTGTGTGTGGGTTTGTTAACTTCTTCTCGGATTCGGTACCGCATCTTTCTCATTACTTAAAGCCTTTCAGTCACCTACGGCTGCACAAAGGACCTTTGGGAAAGCTTTGGACTAAAGAATGTGATGATGCATTTAAACTAGTCAAAAGTAAAGTAATGGACGCACCCATCATGCAGTACCCTGTGGATGGTGTCCCATTCCAAGTAGCAACCGACGCTTCAGATCGAGCGGTAGGTGGAGTGCTTTACCAAACGATAAATGGTAAACCGCGCTACATACAATTCTTTAGCAAGAGTTATAATAAGAGTCAACGGAATTACCCTACCGTTAAACAAGAGCTCCTTGCTATAGTTACTGCGCTAAGACAGTTTAAAGACTACCTTTATGGAAGTTACTTTACTGTCGCCTGTGATCAAAAGTCTTTAACATACTTAAAAGATATGAACCCTGATTCACAGTTGGTGAGCCGCTGGCATGACATTATTGCCAAGTTCGCTTTTAATATAACACACATTCCAGGAATACATAACCATCTTCCTGACATGCTCTCTCGACTTGTGCCCGACTACCAGAAAACAGTCAAAGAGTTATTAGCAACCGATTGGATGCTAAATAAGAAATGGTTTAACCTCGCTCAATCACGATGGGGTCCATTTACTGTTGATATGTTCGCCGCAGAACATAACAAACAGGTTTCTGAATATAGGTCGTTGACTCATCCTAAAGGTGATGCATTTCAGCTTGACTTATCAAAGCATAATGCGTGGGCTAACCCACCTTGTCAACTTATCGCACAGTTGTTAAATTATGTTAATATTACTAAATCTACCATTACGCTGTGTTGTCCCTTACGTAACTCCGACCCATGGATACGTGATTTAATTAATATGATTCAAGACGAACCTATTTATGTCGACCGTGAAACCGACACGTTCTTGTATCAGGGATCCTATTCTATTAAGAAGACGCCTTGGAAACACACCATTGTTTGTCGCATCGGTCCTGCAGGTACCACTAAGTGGAAACCCTCAACCGAATTCTTAGCTAAACTAGAGGAGTCTAAAGAGTTTGAACAAAAGCTCAAGACTCGTACAACACATGCACCCAACAAGATTGCAGTCGAGGTTATGCCGATTGAAACGGCATTAGATCGTAAAAACATGGAACTAGCTAAGGCCATGGATCAAAGACTCAAAACTCTAAGAGAACCTGAAGCTCGCACTCAACTACTTAAAGCGCTGCTTAAAGAACAGCCAGGAGTTGCGAAACAACTGAAGAAGATACTTCAACAATCTAATGTTGTCAATTATGTGTCGAGGGGGGAGAGGGGACAGGGGTTATGTTGTCGTTTATTGATTGGTGTTGATATATGCTGCTTCATTCAAGCTTATCTCACTGCCTAGTGCGCAATCACGTGCTCGATGATGTTCTTTCACAGGACCACATAAGAATTGTATTTCCGTTGTACTATATGAATCAGCACTAGCAGGAGTTCGCATACTATCTAATAGAATATCTGTAGCCATACTTTATACAATATAACAATCGCCAGGTTCTAATGTCCTTTCCTTTGATTCCACGGGATAAAAATTTCGGACACATATGGTGTTCACCTTGTAGGCATAGACAGTCTGCACAACATGTAACACATTTGATTTGTGTACAACTCAACTGTGTAATTGAAATAACGTATAGTGCATGAAAAGCTAGTATATATATATATATATATATATATATATATATATAGTGAAGCTGTGTGCATTTCTTGAACTTTTACATACATAGGGATACTATTATTTATTTCATATCATGTATTTTTATTTTTGTTATATACATCCACATAAGATTTGCAGATGTGTGAGTCGGTTGTCAGTTAACACACTTGCCGGCATTTTGAACCTGATAAAAATATAATTTTAATTTTGTTTTTACGTCATAAAAAAAACAACAGCACTGGAAAGTCACTAAATGTACATTAAAAAGTCTCTAAATGTACTTTTCAATTTTTTTGTTTGAAAAGTTTGAGAAAGGGATTAAAATCACATTTAGCGATTTTAATTGGGCAATTAGAAAACGTACCCGTAAATCCGTATGTACATTTAGTGACTTTCCCATGTATGCCATGTACATTTGGAATATCCACGGGGGCATATGTCAACTATTGCTATCGCTCACTTTGTCCGTCCGCGAGTACCACTGGATTCATCGCAGGTGACAAGTGATAAACACTTTTACAGACCTCGAGACATCAGGACAAGCCACTGACACATTTGAATTTTAGGGGTCGTGCTCCTCTGTCAGTATATATTGACAGAGAACAAGTACTATGAAGGAATGTCTGAAGAAGAACCAGGGGTTAAAGAGAATTCTAGACTAAGGAAGTTGTCGAGGGTCGCCAAAATGCGAAGACGACCAGCAAAGAAAGACATTTATAATGAATGTAGTTATGCATCAATAAAAGGGTAGCACATTCACCCCATTTTATCTTAGGGGCTACGGATACCTACCAGTACGACGAGGCTCTACAAATTATTCTCGTTCAAAATTAGAGATATGCTCGTTTAGGGATAGCTATAGCCTTTAGTGGAGTGTTTCTATTGACTACTCTCTGATAGCCTGGGGACTTGCAAGTCCGTAGAGGACCAAGTGGGCAACTGTATGAATACAGAGGAGTCTGTAGAAGACCAAATGGGTCATTGTAGGAGAACGGGGGATCTAAATACCGGTACTGTGGACACAGTATTGGTACGAACCCCAATAGCCAGACATATTGCCCGCAGACATCACAAATTTTAAGAGTTTATAGATTGCTACCCAAATTGACGATATTACTATACCAACTGGTCTAACCTTTGACTAGTACAAATACAAAATCTGTGTTGTAACAGTACCAAACCCAAGCGTGTCATGGATGTAGTGCAACACTGCAGTACAAATAGTACATTGAGTCATGATTATAGAACATTCTCCACGATACGCTTTTTATTTATATTTACATTTTTACTTTTTGACCGCCCTCTCGAGAGGGGAGCATACGTGTAGGAGTTACAGTCTTCTTACAATACCTACTCGAGGGATTATTCTCCTCTCGGAGGCATGACCGAGGAAAGGGTATGTGTTTATAAAAAAGATGCCCTTGTATTATAGGGGATCTTGTAATTATTCTTGAATACAAAAATTCAAACAAGCATGTTCGAAATTCCTGGTATAGGAAGCCCAACACATTCAACATCCTTCCATCGATAGAAAAAATTCTTTTTTACTCACTAAGTCTTGAAGTATGACACAAATTAAGCATTATATCTGGAGGATATAGTGTATACGTAAATGTAAAACCTTATCACCCTTTTACCACGCATCCAGGGCATTCGTTCGCCACAATCCTGTGGTATATTGTGACAAAACTTCGATGGATATTTCTATGTTTTAAACTATGTTATATAAACTAAGATACAATTTAAGTCTGTTAGGATTTAGCAGTGGTAGCTTGTGTAAGAACGATCGGGACTGCCTCTTTGTAAGAGCCTTAATATCCTCGATCACACAGGACGTACCTCTAGCTGGTCTTTATTAAATAATTTTCACTAGAAGTACTAAGTGTTCATGACATTTGTAGATAGACATATAAACGGAAGTCAATTTAATACATTAGCTAATATAAATAGAGTTCCATCTGAGGAAAAGTTAAAAAAAGAAAAAGACTTGTTGGATTTTGAAGATTGGCGGGAGGACAAAACCTGTAAGTAGTAGTTCAGAGATTATAAAATTTAGTTTATAATATCCTACATCTATTATCGCCTCAAATAGGTCCAAGTAAATGAGTCATACCAAATACTCAGGCTATTGGAGCCATCAAAGTGAATTTAGAACACTTTGGAAATATTGGTAAAAGAACTTGTATTAAATTATTTTAAACACAAATAAAAACCAATATGTTATCTCATTTGATCTTGATATTTTAGACTGACCGGAGGCCGTATTTCTACATTGCTCACCGGTTAGGTTATAAAACTTCTTATGATTGTATCTACATAAAATAAAATGAACCGTCATGCTATAGAAGTTGACAAGCGAGCGGGCTGATTAATCTAACATCGATAGACTAATAATTAGCAAGGAAAGGGAGTGAACACGATGGGTCATTTTAGTGATATAGAAACATATATTATCTGCTGATTTCTCGTAACATATAAGTTCTTCCCCCTTTGACACAATTATATGCATATCCTCTATAGTAATTTCTATGACACATATAAGCGTAAAGCGTTGAGAAAGATATGGGCTTTGAGAACCTGGGTCCAATAATGTGTTCATAATAGAACGTTTAGGATATACTGATAGTACAATACGTTTATGTTGTTAATACTTTAATCGTCTTTAAAGTTTCATCTGAGGTAAACTGGCTCACTGCTAACGGTGATAGGTTCGAAGGCGTAGTTGACTTTTAACAACTGTTTAAACTGTAGTGAAATAATCTATATATGTTTCAGGTATACACTCAATTTTAGGGTTTATACTTTTGTTCTTCAGACTTCTTGTTTCTGTACCTTTCCTCGTTCTGGGGTGGTCGCGAAATGATAGGAATCCGTTAGATTGCGATATAAGACGTGATTCACACCCCATGCGTCTTGTTGCAATTGTAACAATATGTAGAGTACTTGAAAGAGCCTATATGTTCACCAAAGAAGTTCTGGTTCGTACTTATTTTGGCGGACTACAACGTCACACTCCACATAGAACATGTTTGGTTTAAGAACCTTTGAGCCGTTGTTTGATGCTTCTGTTACACCTTTGGCCTTCTGTTACACCTTTGCACTAATTTGTCTAGTGATAGCACCAAGACTTGCTAAAGGTATTTTTGGTATCTGTAGTCCTTCCTTGAGATTGCATTAGTCGTTTCTTGTCCATTCTTCGGCTGTAAAAGGCTCAACTAAGTTATCCCACTCAAAGTCAACAACTACAAAAAGAACTTCTCTATTTTTGTGCTCAACCATCTGAACACTTCCTGACGAAATTTATTATTTTTATGTTGAGAGATTATATGCACAAACATTGTCTCCAATGCCTGTGTATATTCTATGAACCAAGTCTCATCAGGGAGCTCGGAATGCGGTCGTCATAAACTAAAAGCCGAATGTCCTGATGGGGGATTGTAATCTCCTCCATCCATGACACAAGATAAGAGTGACATTCACTCATCACAGTAGTAAAACTCTCTGTGTGACTAGAGTAAAATAAACATCTGCGGTCTTGGTTTCCCTATTGAAGCCTATTCACAGCGCCATGAACACTGCTTCTTGGTACTAGAGCATGCATTACGCCGTCAACTAGTAGAGAGTCGTCGGGAGGGTTTCATGTAGCTCAGGCGCTATTAACAAATACCAACACAAGCAATGGTTGCAACTGTATGAAGAGAGAAACTGTTTTCATCGTGACTTTTGCAATATACTGTATCGATGTGGCCGTTGCGAAAACAGTTTGGCATATGAGATGGTTGATAACGGACGATGTGTCCTTATGCACCACGTTTGTCACAGCCTTTGGGACATATATCGATATTTGATCCACCTTCTGGCATACATGATTACTCATACGACGAGGTTTTCTTCCTCACCGGGAATTGACGGTAGATTTGGAAAATATATTATACGAACGATTGTTGTAGGATCAGTAGCTGGTAGTAGTTGCTACTGAAGTAAAGTACTATTGGCAAATGTGGTGTTTCTATTTTGATGCCTTTCTTCAAGGTGGTCCACCAGGTCCTGAATCGTAACAGTACCGCACTGACATGAGATAATAATCTTGAAATTGGGCTTCGTCAGCAGCAGGTAGGGGTTATAGAGTTTAAACTTCTGGAGAGAACGTAGTGCTCTGTGGGCGAGCTCGTAACAGAAGAATAAGTGTCCAGCGATGTGTTACTTTGCTAACAGTTGCCAAGATAATCCACAGCAGCTTACGACGCGTGGTACAGAGCCTTAGCGAGGCTATTATCTTTTAAGTTTTGTTGTGTGAGGGTCCATTCTGCGCGTGAAGTGCAAACATCTTGTTCGTATGGTTGGTAGGGACCACAGGGGATGACTGGTTTGATAAATCGAAGAGTTGCATTGAGATCATAAGTGCAGGCCATTAGCAATTCGTCATACTTCAAGCCATCCTCCTGAAGGATAAAACTTGTAGCCTTGAAGAGTTTAGATATGTCTAAGTTTGAAAGCATGAGTAGTAACTAATCAGATAGTATTGAAGTACATAACCTATTGAGACCTATCAATGAATTTCACAGTAGCTGAAATTTATCCATGAACTAGTCTTTTCTATTCATAAAAAATATACTAGGCTAGCGTAAACTGCAGATAGGGACGATACGGAGCGATATGCCAAGTTCGGGGAGTGGAAAAGAACACAGGTTTGGGGCTCAAATCGTATCGGAGCACAAGGTTTTCTGAATACGACAGACTTTTGCCATTATTGGAGGAAATTTGAGGGGTTAAAGCGAATTGTATCTCGATAAACCCAACTCGGGCATATGTCTACGTTTTCAATATATTAAAATACACTCCAATATTTTAAACTCATTGCGTGCATCATTGCAGTGTACGATATTCCGTTTATAGTGCACTGGATTGTGCTGTAGTTATTAATATACTCAACCACTTGCCTTTGTGCGCTCAATCATTTGCTTAGCAGCTTCATGAAGGTCTTAAAATATTCCATTGTACACAATCATTCAACTACGCCTGAATATGACCAAACCGCTCAACACTGGAATCCACAAAAATAATAAGGGCATGTTTCTAATTATATGATGCTCAACAACCCAGCATTCAGGCCACATCAAACATAATCTCTAGACACTGGTTTCTAATTCAAGTCTATTCGCGGCGGACGGGCGGAGATAATATTATCCAAAACTGATGCGTACTTTTGAGTCAATACTATCACAGAAAACAGATTAACTCTCGCCACTCGGAACATGCAGTTTTCGATCAAAGATTACTTTCTCGGTGCCAAATATGTCGGTGCTGCGACCAATACAGAAGACACCGAAACTCCTGCGAATTATGGTACTATTAGTATCAATGGCTTTGACCTTGGAGTTACCATGGAGATCAAATTTAGGGTTTGCTAGGTTTCGAACACTGTTTGCCATATTATACTAGCAGACAGTACCCGATTATACCGTTGATGCAAAGATCGTCATGGATCTGTAGTTTGGTATTTGTGTCTTATAGTTTCATAACAATGTGAAAGATGTCAATACATCCTTGGCGGATCCAAATTGATACATTAGGACAGGTCCGAAAGTGTCAGAGCTCGCTGAGAATCAAGTACACTGGACTATAGCCGATGAAAGCGATGATTCTATCATAGTTGAATATATGCTCAGCTGGTGTTATGACGAACTCGCTCCTTACGACTGGCAACTACAGAATCTTATCTGGTTTTCATACATGTCCAATCTTACACCCGAACAAGTGAACTTTGAGACTACGAAGTGTGCCTAAAGGGGTGGGAGTGCTATGCAGAGGCTGCCTGGAGAGTTGAGCGGACCCGCGTAGTTTATACTCCTCTCAATGTCCTTGCACATCGCGCAGCAGCCTGGTTTCTTACCCAGAGCTTACATAGGTGTTGTCATGATACAAATTATGCACAACACTGCGGAGGTGGTCAGCAAATGGACGAAGACTGAACTGAATGGTGAACCCGTCAAGAATCATTCTCGTCGGTCTATCATGCACCATCTTGCGGACGATTGATGCTATGATAAGCTGTCGATCAAACTTTAAACTTTGCTACTGTGCTAGATTCATCAAACGAATTTTTTTTAAGAAGTGAGACTGCGGAACTTGTTTTTGCCGTTAGGCTATTTTATGCTTTTAGGAGAAATAAAACGTATGAGCGTTTGGACTTTGTCTTCTCATACTACTACCTTGAGTTTGCCAAGCATGAACTCAATGACTCCTTCCCCTGTGGGTCTTTTAATTCCATTTGAATATGTAGATATTGCAACAGCTTTAACAACTAAGTTGGAAAGGAGAGAAAATAATAATCAAATTCCTATGAGCCCTCACAACGTTTGTACACGGCAGCGCAGCCCGATACTGCATCGGACGAGTGGAAAGTTCTAATAATATATTTATATTGGTTAGTGTTAGTACACTTTGGGACAGAATAGTGTTATTAAAAATCATCAGATAATTGGACCGATGAAGCCTCCAAAATCACCTGATAATGTGGATGAAGCGGTGTCAATGTAGCGCAGGCAAACTTCACATTCAGCTCATTTTGTAGTTTCGAGTTCAATATGGATGTTTCCTCCTCTAGATATGGTTTCAGGGCTCTAGGAGTTTGAAAGTAAATATCAGTTTCCGCGGTTCGTGTACCTAGCTTTCACTCGCGAATACGAGTAAGAAATGAACTTATTCATATCTTTTAAGTGATTTATATATTTATACTCGCGCGTAATACTGTTTAGCTTAGCGAGTTCGAACACCGTGAAAATTGTCTATACGCACCTCACTGCGTGCGACACTTAGGTCTGAATGGCTTCAAAGTTCCAAAAGCGGACTTGGCACCGGTTACGTTGCAGCATACTCATATCTTTGAATGGCCGCTATATATTGTAGCTTCTTTGCGCGAGCGTGGAAGACATGTGAAATTTTCATTGTTACTAAGTATTTGATTAATAGTTATTATGTCGATGACAATTTAAAAAGTTGTTTGCACATCTCTCTCGTGATCCTTCTCCTCAGTGATGGTGTGATCTGCGAAGGTATCTTCTACCTCAGTCTCAGCAAAAGATTTCTGTGATACAATGATAATAATTGTGCAATTAATTCGAGCGCTACATATTTTATGAAAGGTTGCTATATAGATCCGCCCCCCCAAAAAAAGAGCAAAGATAGGTATAAACAAACGAAAACGCACTTTTAAACCGACGAAGATCCGCCCAAAGATATAAGCATCAATAAATTTGAATAAATAGAACGCACATTAAAACCGACATACCATACTAATAGAAATACCACTTTCTCGCATCTTCTGTACCATCAACTCATTGTAATTCTCAAGGTACCTAATGTAGTCTATACTCCTCTTGAGAGTCGATCCCTTGCACTGCTTGATCTGAATAGAGATGGAAGGCAAGTCAGAAGAAGAAAAAAGTCGCCCACCTACTAGCTACAACAATTAGAGCTGTGATTTAAATAAATAAATCAGATTCTCATGTTTCAACGAGCCACCAAGAGGAACAACTGAATGAGATATGAAATCCATGAATATCGTACACACCTTACTACGTGACAGCGCAACGGCCGGTAACATCTCTTGAAGCTCCTTTATCCTATCATTGATATTATACCTTCTTTTCCTCTCAACTGAAACAGGGACAGTGATACCATATTAGAAACCGTGTAACACAAATTGCAACTATACTGTCCTGCATCTCAAGAAAAGAGAACAGCTATCAATTTCTACATACGCTCAGATGATACACATGTGAAATATGCATGGCGAGTTCCCGGATAACAAAAATACGATCCAAAAAATCTACAAGTGAATATACACAAAGTGGAGGCAGACTTACTTGCATTGTGGCTAGCCTTCTTTATGCGGCTTTTCCTCGACAGATTCACATCCACACGAGATGCCGGTGTGTTAAACATGAAAGGGCCACTCGTTGCACTAGCAACAGCTGGTGGAGGCGGATGAGCCTTTGCAGTCTGGAGGTGTAATGGTAAAAAGGAGCGACAAGCCGATAGTCAGATACACATATGTAGCAGCATGTTAATAAATTTAAAAGTGCAGATGCAGAACGCTGCAGATGAGCGGAAATCCATACCCATATACCAAATTCACAGATTAACAGTAGAAACCTGTAAACACGGAAGAATTTTACAGGGAAACAGTGTATATACGAATCTATATCCATACCATTGCGGCGTTGTAGGGGGCCGACCCCCTCCTGGGTACCAGAATCTGATGGATATTTGCCGTTGGGTTCACTGATGGGGCTGAGACCCGGTGTAAACCCGTCGAGTTTATCGGGACAGGAGCGCTCTGAGGTACTTGTGCTAAGGTGGGTGGCAAAGGTGATGTATTTTGTCTCACTAAATTGCCAGTTAGCATGGCGTCCGTATGTAGTGCGGAAGGTGCCGAAAGTTGAGTTTGTACACTAGGATGTGCTTGTGTTTGAGCTTGAGCTTGTGCGTGGGCTTGTTGCTGGGTGTGTATGATGGGCTGAGAGAAAGTATGCCCCAGGCCGTTATTATGCTGCCTAGAGGCGTTGATCGGCGTATTTTTCATCATAGGCGTCATGGTGGAACCAGGCAAAGTTTGTGAATGCGCGAGTGTTGCCGGAGTACTGGTTCCAATATTCAGATCAAACATAGGCTTCATATCCGCACCAGATGCAGATAAAGGCGACACCAATGTCGCATCGCGGGTAATATCATCACGAGTGAGCGACATCATTTTCAGGTCGCCAATACTACTCGCGTGTAGTCTTTCAATCGATCGGGGACTTGACAGAGGGCTTTTTACCGGCCCTCCTCCTATGGTACCTGATCTTTTCCTCGTAAAAGTTTCGGGGATATCCAGCTGCCGCCCAAAACTCGACGCCGCCTGAGATATTCCTAAAGTACTCGCCCGAGATAAGGACTCGTGCATATCTACTCCATCCCCATTACCAGAGGTGTCCATCAGATCTTGAGAGCTCGTCGTATTCTCTAGCCCTGCCCCACTCCCCTCCGAACCTGACTTGGGTGTCGTTGCTGGTGTAGTGTTATTACTAATCCTATTGCCCATACTCTGCTGCCTTTCAATGACTTTTGCTTTCTGTTTCGCATCTAACACATCCAACAACACAGCCTCTTTTGATACAGCCATGGCCTGTGCACGTGTCGTTAGGTACCCAGTAGGTGCACTGGCTCCATACGTAGTACTAGTCTTCTGTTCGGATGTTTGCGACTCACTAGCTGATTTTGGAGACTTGCCGTCCTCTAGAGACTCTGGTATTTCCGCGCCACTGTCTATAGAATTCTTCCCCGAGAGCGAGTTGCATGTACTCTTGGCAGCGCTGGACTGTGAACTCTGAGAAGAAATCGACTCGCTACGACTGTAGGGCTTTCGGTTGTCATTAGCACTATGGGATAGAGACGAATGAGCTGCACCACCGTGCCCGCTACCATTGTCCGACTCTGATGTAGGGAACGCTTCTCTAGATATGAAAGCAGAGTCCTTGCTAAAACCAGAATTGGCCGAGTTGCTCCCAGAGCGCAATCCATCGCCATCTAAACTGACTTTTCCCATTGTAGAGGTCAACGTACTTTGACAACTAAGCGAGCTAGCAAGGAGATTAGTATTGCGGGGAGTATCTTGACTAGTCATACTGAATTGATGTCTCAAATTATTATTTTCAGGATTCATGCAGGGGGCCAATCCTGTTCCTTGTGGCTGTGCTTGTGATGCTCCTACGGCTGGCTGTGACATGAATATGCGGATATGAAGTATAGATGATATCAATTCACATACATATAAAAACCCCAACCAACGAGATACAATATACATAACAACGCCCATATAAAGCAAAGTCCAGACCGCGAATATAAACCATACCTGTGCGTTTAGGAAAGCTGACGCCTGTGCCCGCAGCTGCGCTTGCATAGCGTCTGTTTGCGCCCCGCTACCCCCCATCTCGATACCATTGGCCCCTAAACTCGGCATGGACGCATTTTTTTGGTCAACATTGGCATTCCGAGCCTGGACTTTATCACCCTTCCTTTGCAGGTGATAGTTTGTGGGAAACATCAGCATAGGTGAGGGTTCGTTCGTATTCGTCGCTCCTGACGCTAGTAGTTGTTCACTATATGCGGGTGGAGCCGCTTGTACTTGTTGGTGTGGTTGCAACGCATGGGCGATCTCACGTCTGCAAAGAGGCGTGGAAACACTAGAGATATTAAACGTATATCATATTCTCGATACGAGTGACAAATAAAAATAAATAAATAAACCCACAACATAACTTCCAGTGCTACCGAAAGCAGGAATGTACCCGAAAACTCGAGTTGAACCAAATGTATAAGGATCAAACATACTGTATCTGCGCCTCCGTAATCTCTGTGGGCGATGTGCTTGAGCTAGACCCACCCGAGGATATTGAGCCGACGAGCGGTTGTGCAGACGTAGCAATCTGTTGTTGCTGCATTTGAAAAACAAACCCCACTTAAGTATGGATACGAAAGTACTAGCCGGTCATGGTTGCATTGTATGTACTCAATCTCCGTGTACGTTCAGACACAGGACTAAGAAATATGATACTCGATATGGATGGCAAAAGCAATTATGTATACTGTATATAATACAAGAAAGATTCTGAGGCAAGAATGGAATAGATAGATAGATGAAAGTATCAGTATGAGGTATGAAAGTAGCGATTAGATTGACGAGAAGTCGCATACAAGCAATACTGTACCTGTAGACCCAGCCACGGATCTTGAAACTGAAACTGAAATCGCTGTTTCATCTGCTCATGGTGTTTAGGGCAAAAGGTTGGGGCAAATGCAAAAAGAGGACAAACAAGACAACATTATTTACCTTTTTCTTCGTACTTTTCATTTGAAAGCCGGCTTCGATCGGATACAAATACAGTACTAAAACACATTCACAACATATACATATATCTGTATGCAATTCCTCATATTAAACCAACACATGCATCCCGATTGTTTTCTTTCCACCAACTCAAATGTCAATTAAATATAAAATCACGAAAGTGTCTTCACCTCATACACTCAGATTTTCTTTCCAGTACGGCAACATGGTAAAGTGATAACGCTGAAGTTCGTACTTTGATATAAAATAAGAGTAAAGATTTATAACAACATAATCTTTACTAAATCTTCTGAACAATATCCAATGACTTATAGGTACCTGGTGTTGATTGCGTAATTGTTCTATTTTCTTCAGCTCTTGCTGCTGGTTCTGTAATTGTATTTGCAGTTGTACCAGTAGATTCTGTTGTTGCTGTGGTTGTAAACTCGCCAAGCTGTTGAGCTGGCGCTGTTTGACGTGTAAAAAAAAAAAAGACATTAAGGATCTATGATGGATGAAGACTTACGATATACAAAATAAGAAATAAAATTCAGATAGGAAACATAAAGTAAAGTGAATTGACACTCCAACCCAGAGGTGTTTTCAGTTCGAAACATATTAATACTTTCGAAATAATAAATGTAGGGGAAACGCGATGCTTAAACAATTAAAAGGTGATCCGACAAACCTGTTGAGCTTCCCACGGATCCATCGGTTTATCACAAGCCCCCGTCAGTGGGTTACCATCGATGTTGGTATTATAGGTAGGAGGATTGACGTTCATGTCAAGCGCAGGGATCAGATCTATACCACCACCTGCCAAGTTTCGTGTAGAAACTCCCAAAGATTCTCCTGGTGCCATAGGAGCCAGGGAGTCTGGCAACATCGTATTTGAATTGAGAGCAGTCATCGGCGTCGACATATTGTTCATAAGGCCTGAAACAAAAATAGAAATGGCAGCACGCAATTAACAAGCTGTTTTATACATGACTTTGGTAATGATGGAACAAACTCCTCCAAAATAATTATGCAATAAGTAGATTGTCATATAAAAACCATCGAGACGACATAGACATATATACACAGCGACGACAAGTTTAATTCGCTATATGCACCACAGATATTGGCAAGCAACAATTCGAGATAAGCATACGTGTATATGTTATTTCCTAATTCGAACACACAATTTTACATACTGAGGTCAGAGCCGCCAGGCATACCAGCCAGCGCATTCGCACTCGCCTCACTGAAACGAGTAAGGTCTGCTACGTGTCCCACTGATCCTTGATTTGTAGTTGCTTTAGTATCGTCGTGAATTGATTGCAACCGTTGCATGTTCATGCGTTCCTGAGGTTGCAGCGCAATAATTGTAAAATAGGTTAAGGTTGTATCTAGGCCAATTGATTCAATTTGATCAGTTGCAGAGCTCAGCAGCCAGAGGCTACAAGTTAAAAAGTATATACACCGTTACTCAGCTATATTTATAATAAATTCGAGAAAAACAGGAAACGAAAGCAATAACCGTTGTCTTTGTGCAGAAAACACAAAAACACAAAGTTAATAATAGTTTTATGTTTATGAGCAATAAAAAGCCGAAGTATGTGCAAAGAGAAGCTCAAAATATTACCGTAAATAGTCATTTGAGTCAGAAAATTAATAAGTACCTGCCGGAAAGAACCTCGGTTCTCGATCTCGTGCATCATAGCCTATGCAATATACCACACAAGTGACACGATAAAGAGAACATGGATTTTTGTGTTAAACGTGTTCAGTTAAAAGGCAAATTCAAAAACTACAGATATAACAGAATATGAACAAACAAACCTGCATCGATTTGTGAATTTTTATCGTTGATGACGGTATGTGAATTTTTATCACAAGCTGACTATGGGGCGTTTTGCTATATTGCATAAAACTACGTTGTAAATACATATGAAATTAGATAAGTATCCATACCTGTACTAAATCTACAGGGGCTTGTTGCTCCATCGTGCTTCCAATGAAAAAAGTCTGTAGTTCCCATGTGGGAGAAATGGCGAGATTAGAATACATAACCAAATAAATACTAACGAATGTGGTCCACGCGCTCAGGCAAAAGAAATATTAAAACTCTTCAACTATAAAGCATACCTGTCTAAGTATACAGACACAAACGCGTGCAGCTGATTCGTCAAGTGTACCGTGAACTTCAACATCTAATACTTCCATTGGTAAAAGATCACGCCAACAACAAAATACAATCGAATCAAAAGACATATACCAAAATGAGCCAGATTGATAATTCTTTATCTATCAACCTGTAATTACATAACTTATTACCTTGTATTAATACAGTCCAACCTCGGATTCCCGAAGGGAGTTACTGAATTTGCAGGATAAACGGCCCAACTCAAATCGGGGGTGTGATTGAACACTACAGCTTGATATTGTTTTTTAAAAGGCACTTACTATAATTAAGCACCGGGTGTAGTGTAAAAACTGAGTGTCTTAAAGTAGGTGTGGTGGTTGTCTATTACACACGTACGAAGGCACATAATAACCTACGTACTGAACTACAGACCTGTCTTCTACTGTCGCATATCGAGTCTGCCCCGAGCATGTTAAATGTCGGAGAAGGCACGCCACCTGTCGCCAGAGCCCAAATTGCAGCGCCAGAGCCCAGACCGGCACTCCCTGTCCGCTATTGATATTCAAAAAATAAATAAAAAAGTTTATGGGTTCTTGTTTAGAAAAAAAATATTCGGAAAAATGTCAGTTTCCTACAAACTACTGGCCCTGGACCCCCCTGGTCAGTTGTGGATTTGCTATTCAGTTAATTTTGTTTCACTTCCTATGATGTTAGTGGCTGATTTGCAGTCGAAATTTGGGTATAGTATAGAGCAACTTGAGCCACGACTCATCCTGCCTTTGGTCAAAGGGAATAGTAAAGAGCAGATAGGAAGAGTAGCAACAGTATAAGTAGTTCATAATAAAACTATTGCGTTTCCTCATTTCCAATCGACTACTCTCTGTCTATAATTCTATATGGAATATGGAATTATAAAAAGAGTAAATAGAGAGAGAGAGTGTTAAACAGCTAGAGTAAATTATAAAAATAGAATAAAATAGAGGCAGTGTGGACTTCTTGAAGTTCTTGTGGCAGTTGTGCCGTTTTGCTCTCTCGCGTCAGCGCCACCCCGCCCGCAGCCCCGCACACGTCGCACGATCGATTCGCAGGGCGCAGGGCCGCAGGCTCGCAGCAATTGCCCTCGCTGAGATTGCCCCTTCATCAGTCCTCAGTCCTCAATCCTCACTACAGTTGAGGAAATGTAGTAAATAGACTCCATCAGTCCCACTCCCTTATCTCCCTGCCCTTTTCCCCAGAAAGAGGACCCCGCCCCCAGTCCCAGGGTCTACTCATATATATATATTGTTTTTTTATTAAAAATATTATCCAGAAAAGAGATCATTTTTTTATTATGAATCACAAATTTACAATATGTATAAAAAAACCCCCCAAAACAAATGGGACTATTGCCTTTTCTTTTCTCGCTTGTTGTGAACTTCTTGTGTTGTGCGAGTTGTGCAGTGGCATCACTGGCATGTGTGTATTGGGATTTATGTGGGCTTGGGCCTTGGGGCCTTGTGGCTTGTTGGGGCTTAGGCTGCCAGTAGACAGCTGGGGCTTGGGACCTGGGGGCCTGGGACTTGGGGCTACACAGGGGCCTTGGCCCCGGGGCTTCGGGGCTTGTGCTGGGTGTTTTTTTATAAATATTCTAAAAAATTAAGTTTGAAACATGAATGCAACTACTATGATATTACCCAATACGCACAATAAAACATTTTATTTACTCATATTTTGATTGATGCAAAATTATACGACTTTAGAATGATTGGATTCTCCTGACAACAAAGTTCTTGAACCCGAATCTTAAAATACAGCAGGTATAAATACTTTTAAAATATTATCAATGGGTTGATAATTACCTATATCAGAAGTCATACTATATGTTTAAAAAAACTATTCACAAAAAATGATTGGCTACTTGCTAAGCCATTTAGTTGAGCAATTCGAGGTACACTCAATCGACCAATTCACTCCAAATCTTTAAAAAAATATCTCAAAACGAAACTGAAAAAAGGTGACAAAGCCGATACTGTATGCAGATTATATATATATATATATATTTTTTTTTTAACATAGTAATTTTTCATAGCTTTCTAAAAAAATAGGATTTAGGGTTTTATTTTAAATTTTTGAAGCACATTCGAAGGATATGTATATATTTATATTTTGACCTTCTGCAAATTAGACATATTGGGAAAATTCGTTTTTTACAAAAAACAAAAAACATAATATAGAAATACAATCTGCATAGCTTTTTGGCTTTTATCCACGCGGGAATCTGAAAGAGAGTAAATAGAGAGTAGACCCTCTAGCAGAAAGAAGGACTTGTATTTACTCTCTCTTGTGGAGACTTGAGAGTTGAGAGTAGACACTACAAATTACAAAATGTATGAATTTTAATTTCAAATGTTGTATTTCCCGAAAAAAAATTGAGGGTCGGGGATCTGGGGGCCTCGGGGCCGGGGGCGCCGCGTAGAGAAGCGTATTCCGGAGATCAACTCCAAGTCTCCAACTTCCAAAGTTCCAATTCCTAAACTTGAGCCCAAAAGCTATATTTAGTCCAACCATAAAAATCGACTTGTGGCAAATTTCATACCAACCAGGCATCCACGTACCGACCAGGAGACAAAAAGTAAAAACTCGACTCGAAATATTGATCTCGTGACCCGGATCCCGATTCAGTCTAAATGATACGATTTAGAAGCCTATGAAAAATCTGGTCATAAGTATTTTTTAGTTTAAAAAGAATAGTTTTATATTATTACATCATTTACTTGTATACAACTGTTATATTTTAAAAAATTGGAAAAACCCCAAATCTACGGAAAGTTAATTAGGGCTAGTCCTAATAACGGTTCAATTTATTTGTTCAAATTCAAGATATTCAAGGCCGAAGGAGTAAATTTTGTACTCTAGTAGTAGAGGGGCCTACTCTAGTAGTAGAGAGGGCAAGTCTGTACGTGATTACATTGGCTAACGTGCCTTGAACAAAAATCTTGAACAAAAATTTTGAACCGTTTTTATTAGGACCTGACACTCCCAGTGTTACAAATTTACAATCACTACAATCTATCCCAGAGCTGATTTCATTACGTTATGGGGGTCTCCGGTACAAATTTTCAATCACCACAATCTGACCCAGAGCTAATTTCATTACGTTATGGGGCCCTGGGGGTAAGGAATAGAAGTATAACGTAAACGCATATTGATTCCTATAAATCCTGAAACAACTTGATTAGAAGAGCTTACGCAAATTTTTACTTTTTAAGTTTTTATAGGACTGGTTCGTTCATATTGAAAATCGATATGTACTCAATCTGTTAGACCCGAAAGGTACAACTATTCGCATAAAAAGGACCGAATACGGAAATAAAGTTTAACGTAAACGTATATTAAATCAAATTTTAAATTTTTTAACGGAAAACGGTTTGTGGTTAGAACCAGAACGGCCAGAGGGTCTATACTCGATACGATGACAAGATCAACGAATAGACGGTATTTACATCACATTTTAATCAATCAAAGGCAATAGAATAAAGTTCGGCGTTGGAAGCATGTATCTAGCATGCTCCAGTCAAAAGTTGGCAGTACTCCGAAGTTGGCACCTATGTCAAATTTTGTCCTATTTCATGGAATCGATACATAAATAATCATAGCCTTCTAAATTACAAAATGATAATATTTACCTCTGGCTACCATGAAAATAAGGTGGTAAAATTACCTAAAAACTGGACCCTTCTATAGAAAGTAGAGAGTAGAACAAGTTAGATAAATATATCATTGTTCTCTGAGAGTAGGATTGATTCTCTTACGAGGTAAAAATATCTTTATTTCAATGAGATACCAGGTATATCCTCTTTTTTCTACCTTTTCCGTGGGGAACAAAATTTCGTATTTATGTAGATTGAGGTTCTTTTTTTTCAGGGTTGGGTTTAGTTGAAAAAAAAAATGTATTTTTTTAGGAAAATAAAATAAAAACACATTACTTACACATATTTGTTGTTGTTTTTTTGTTTTTTTAAAACAATTATTAGCCTTCTAAAAATTTATCATTTCAGAAGTTCAGTTATTTATATTTTTGGTTTCGGTAGCGATCTAAAAAAAAGCATAAAATAATTAGGGGGGAATTTTAAAGAAATGATTTAACACCCCGTCCATAGACTATTTATGGTGACTCGATTTTAAAGAAACAAACCGAATTCACTATATCCGGCTTTGGATATAATCCTAATTTTATTTTCTAGGCTTATTCTAAAAATATTTCAAACGAAATTTGCGAAGGAGCCAAGTTCTACTGGTTCATACAATTATGTATCGATTTATGAACAGGATTGTGCACTTTTCGACCATGTCAAATCTTGGATTTCCAGGTCGCGTGATAGCAGTTTGAACCTTTTAACTTCTAAGGGTTCTAATATATATATATATAATAAATACAAGTATTTTTAGTTCAGAAATCATCATTGTCGTATAGAAGGCTTATTATGCTAGCTCAAAATCACCATTTACGTGCATGCGTGTCCATCAATGACATTCATTTGGTGTTCATATCCAATTATATGTCTTCGATATGATTTTCAGACCTTCGTTTTATCTATATAAGCATAGTTAAACTATAATAATGTTATTGTAATCGTTTGTAGGCGAATATGTACTGATTTTGGCAAAAAGTTCAGGAAATGAGATTCATCGTGCAATCGACGGCATGCTTGCATTACGGTTATAAGAATGCATATACGGTATTGTTTTGACTATATTTGTACGTGACAACTTTGAAACTTAACTAATTATGACTATTTAGACCCAATAATCGCGTTTTGGAGGTTTCCGATGTAGTCAGTAGTATTAGACTCCTAAGCATAGAAGGTATACTACGACATTGGCGCCATCGCAGATCATTTACGAAATACTAATCTTGAAATTTGCCAAAATAATATTGAGAATAAAATGAAATCCAGATTTAGTAAATCAGGAACGCTTCTTTATCTTTGCCAAGATTTTATCCCCTTAGTACTTGGACAGGGTGTTAAATAAAGGTAAATACAATGAAAAGAAAAAAAAGAAAAAGAATGATGAAAAGAAAAAAAGAAAGTTGTCTTTAAAATTGGTTTTAAAAATATTTGTTGAAAAAACACTTTGGGTGAGGTGACTGAGGTCCCGGTGAAGAATGAAGACTGATTATTTTTATGGGGTCGGGGGAGGTCTGGATAATAGGCACGAGTTTTCGAAATATGTAGGATATCTTTTTTAAAAAAGAAATAAAAAGCACTGTAGTGATGAAGTCATGAAGGCCTGGGGTGGACTAATCGTGAAACTCATTCTTAAAATTTCCTATGTAGGTCCGATAAATTTTAAAACACGATGTTCCGGGCCAAACTCTACGGTATTTTTAAAAATATTAATTTTTTAATTAGCAAAGGTTTGCGGCCTCGAGTCTCGAGAACATCAGTGGTTTATACTATTATTTAAAATACCTTCTTATGTTTTAAGAAAAAACAACAACAAAATACTAGGCACGATTAGCACGAATTATCTATTTATTGGGCCCGGCTCCAGGGCCCAGGCCGGAACTCTGACAACGGTTCAAAAGATAGTTCGGCACTTAATAAATCCACAAACACATACGCGCGTACAGCTGTGCACACCTCAGGCCTGAATATAGTTCGGCCGCTGGGACCTGTGGGAGCTTAGAGGCCACGAATGCCCCTCACGCAGGGGTAAGTTCGTGGGTGGGGCGTACAAAATTAGGGCGGGCTGCATCGACGTCAAGGGTGTTTCTTTTTTTTCCATGCGCAGTTACTACCG
The DNA here is from genome assembly GCA_001586965.3 of Sphaeroforma sirkka. Classification (NCBI taxonomy): domain Eukaryota; class Ichthyosporea; order Ichthyophonida; genus Sphaeroforma; species Sphaeroforma sirkka. The sequence continues at coordinate 6,227 of LUCW03000830.1, read as the reverse complement.
TGCTGGAAACTAGTCGCAGCCTGGTATTCGTAAAAGCATGAGCGTGGAGGGCATTCTCCTCCTCAGGGGCATCCTTAAATGGGCTCTCATAGAAGAGCCAGTATATATATATATATATATATATATATATATATATATATATATATATATATATATATATATATATATATATATATATATATATATATATATATATATAAATATGTATGATGTGTGTGTGTGTTAGTGAGTGAGATAAATACATGTATGTATGTGTGCATGCCTGTATCACTTGTGTGTGTGTGTGTATGTATATATGCATGTTTCCTGCATCACCAGTGTTGTTATGCATTATATGTATATATATATATATGTGCATATATATATATCTATATATATATAGATATGGATATACATGTACGCATATTAATCATTTAATCCTGCATAGCATATATATATATATATATATATATATATATATATATATATGTATATACATATAGATAAATATGGATAGATATATATATATATATATATATATGTATATATATATATATATATAATATATATATATATCATATACAAATATATATATATATATGATTGTGTATACATAATTATTATATCATCGTATATAATGCGTATGTATCATATATATATGTATATACATATATAATATCATTATTAACATCATCTTCAACGTCCGTGTGTGTCGTCCGTCGTTGTTTGTATATTTTGTTACATATTGTATGTATATGTATATTTTTTTCAAACGTTTTGTCGTTTTGCGTTGTGCGTGTGTTTATATATTTTGTTTGTATGTATATATATTATATGTATATATACATACATACATATAGCATGCACATACACATCATCATCATCATCATCATCATCATATGCATATATATATATATATGTATATATATATATATGTATATATACATATATATATATATATATATATATATATATATATATATATATATATATATATATATATATATATATATATATATATATATATATATACATATACATACATATATGTATACATATATATATATATATATATATATATATATATATATATATATATATATATATATATATCATATTTATATAAATGTACATAATTTCATACCAGTATAGTTTGCATATGAAACACAAAACAGTCTTGATTAGTTTAGTTGAGTTTGTTGTCCCAGACGTTATGAACAAGTATTTCTGAACTTCAACTTTAATCTG